>PVJS01015294.1:15593-31525 GCA_004027185.1 Glis glis
CCTCCTTCCTTCCTTCTTCCTTCCTTCCTTCCTTGTACTGGTGATGGAACCCAGGAGGGTTCTACCTCTGAGCCACACCCTCAGCCCTATTTTATTTTGTAACAGGGTCTCACTAAGTTGTTGAGGGCCTTGCTAAGTTGCCGCGGCTGGCTTCCAACCTGCCATCCTCCTGTCTCAGCCTTCCAAGTACCGGATTACAGGCTCAGAGTATTTTCTTAAACCAAGGTAGCTCTCTACTGAAGAAGACTTCTGATTTTTGCTGGTTGGAGGTTAGAGTTTTAAAGCCTTTCTATTTTGTATACACACACAGTCTTTCAAAATTAAGAATACTTTAGACATAAATAAGAAGGGAGTATATTGTATTGTTTTCGCTTGTCTTTCTGGTCTGAGCTGTTTTAGTTACAAAGACCAGGGGGCTATTGAACTTGACTTAGACTCACAGAGGGCCGCAGAGAGTGTGTGTGTGGGGGGTGAACAGGCAGGTGGCGTGGGGCTGTAGAAGCTGATGGCAGCAGCAGAAGGGCGGGAGGTGGTGAGTCATCTGGAGAGGACTGAGTAGCTGAGTCATCACCGTGCCGGCAGCACAGGGTAGAGCAGGGAGGATACTAGAGGGGAGGCACCACTCCCAGGGCCTCTGCGGCCTCCCAGGACTCTTGTTGGATAACATTGCATCTCCTTGGGGCTCCTTGTGGGCAGCTTTGTATTACAACTCCCTTCCTTCCTTCCTTCCTTCCTTCCTTCCTTCCTTCCTTCTTCCTTATTGGTGCATTGTCATTATACATCGCAGTGAAGTTCAGAGTAATAGAAACATACATGCACCCAGGCTCCTACCCGGCGCCCCATTCCTCCCCCCTCCCCGTATATAATATTGAAATTGGTATTGATAACTTCATATATGAGCATAGCATGAATTGAATTGTTTCCTTCGTTAAAGCTCCCCTTTCGTCTCCCCACTTCCCTCCCCAAATCCTCTGCCTCTACTCTACTAGTATCTCCCCTGATTTATCTGAAGTCCTTTTTGTTTCCCGATTTCCCTCTAGCTTCCACATACGAGTACAAACGTAATGGCCTTTCACTTCCTGGGACTGGCTCATTTCACTTAGCACAATATTTTCTAGTTCCATCCATTTTCCAAAATGACGTAATTTTGTTCTTCTTTGTGGCTGAGTAAAATTCCATTGTGTGTATACGCCATGGTTTCCTAATCCACTCCTCTGCTGATGGGCACCTAGGCCGGTTCCGTAGTTTGGCTATTATGAATGGTGCAGCTATAAGCAGAGATATGCATGTATCTCTAGAATATTCTGGCTTCAATTTCTTTGGAAAGATCCCCAAGCGTGCTGTCGCTGGGTCACATGGTGCCCTTTGTATTCATACATCCAGCTCTAATCCCTGAGGTGACCTGAGCAATCCTCCTAGCTCCCAACCAGAAAAACAAACACCTGGTTGACACAAGTGTGTATTATATAACTGCGGAGGAGGGGAAGAAGGGATGGGGAGAGACGCCAGCTCACCTCCGCGTGGAGGGAACACTTGGCAGTGAATCTCTTCCAGGAACTGGAGGTCCCTGGGCCTGTGCCCACCCCCAGTGGAGAGGCTATGTGGAACTTTTGAGACTGAAATGGTTCACAGGAAATGCGTGGGCAGGTAATCAAGATTTGGCTGAGACAATAAGAAAAGTATTTGAGCATTTAAGAAGTCACGTCCTCAGGGAAGGCTCTTCTGGCGCCCTTCCTCCCTGTACAAATCAACTTTCCCCTTATTTCCCCAGGACCCCCAGCGCCCTCTGTACCCTTCCATCCTCAGCCATGTCCTATTAGTTGTTTTTTTTGGTACTGGGGATTGAACCCAGGGGAATTCTACCTCTAAGCTACACCCCCAGCCCTATTTTTTATTCTTTATTTAAAAACCGGGTCTCACTAAGTTGCAGAGGGCCTCACTAAGTAGCTGAGGCTGGCCGCGAACCCAGATCCTCGGGTCTCAGCCTCCCAAGTACTGGGATGACAAGTGTGCGCCACCACGCCCGGCTTACACCATGTCCTATTAGATTCTAATCGTCTGCGTCGTCATCTGTTTCTCTGCTGGACTCCAGGATCCCTGGAGGCAGGACCTGTGTCTAATCTATCTCCATATCCCCAGCTCTACCCATAGCCTCCACCTAATAGATGCTCAATAAACTTCCCAGCGAGGGAATGAACAAATTCACTTCTGTGGCATACTCATGTATTTTTAAGAAGGGGACAAGGACTCATTTCAACTGGAATGTAGGTTCCCTCCCCACCCCCCAGAGACCATATTGATAAAGGACACCTACTGATTTCTTCAGAGAGAGAAAATGATAGAGCAGGCCTCCACGCTATATTTCAAACTTCTGACAACTTTCCTTTTTTTTTAAAAGAAGTCTGTCCACCAGCACCCCTATCATTTTTCAAATTTCATGTCGTCCTTTTTCAGAGGCTGCCCATCCGTCATCTTAGGCAGAGAGTATTCATCATGAGAGAAGCTAAATAATTTTCAAAGTTGTCAGAAAGTGGACACAAAGGACTCACATTTCATGTGAACAGCGCCATCCCGGGGCTGGCGGTGGGGGCGCTGCTGGGGCAGGAAAGTGTCCACCCTGGGAGCACATCTCCAATGGGTGTCACGGGGAACAAAGGCAAAAAGACCCTTCTAGAAGTTAGACTTCATCTCTTCCCATAAAATGTCACCCAGGCACCATCCATCCCAGAGGTGAGAGTTCATTTACAGAGCGAGTGTTTATGTAAAAATGCTGTCCATTTTTCTAATGACGGCTTTCCTATAATCACAGTTGTGTGTATAGCCTTTTCCAATTTTAAAAGTGAGTCATGTTTATTTACAAAATACAGAAAAGTGCAAGGGAGAAAGTAAAAAATCATGCAAATTCTACCACGCAGAGATAAGCATTGTTGATATTATTATTGGTGCATTTTTCTTTCAGTTACACACACACACTTGCAAATGCATAATATACAGACATGTATTTTTTGTGTATATACATGTGTGTGTGTATATACTATGATTATTTTTTTTACGAATTTGCATTATAGTCCTTATGGAGTTTTATACCCTGTTTTCTCACTAAATTATATCCTAAACACTTTCCTATGTCATTAAGCATTCAGTGAAACATGATTTTTTTAAAGACTACATTATATCTGATTTCATGGATATCCCATAATTTATCTACTGTTAGACAGGCTGATTGTTCCAGTTCTTTGCAATGTGGTATTTTATTTATTTCATTGTCCCTGTCTTTGAGCTATTCTGTGTTTATCATCTATATAATTCTCAAGAATCATAATCTTATCTTTTTATTAGAATGTCAAAGATAGGTAAATGGATTTTTTTTATAACTCACAAAGATTCAACCTACAGGAAGCTTTTCAGTTGTCTCTTAAATCAGTAACAGTGATTATATATGTTCGCTTTTATAATATAGATTAAATTCTGTCAATTAAATGAGTGCCGTTGTATTTCTTTCCTGTTTAGCGATTTGTTGTGAGCTGATGTACAAGGCCTCATTTTAGATCAGAAGAGGCTACAAATATTTCTAGAATGGGTACTTAGAAGGTTTCCTTCGGAGAGAATGGAATGATGCTATAGTTCTTGCTCGGTGAGAAGCCCAGCGTTGCCGTTTGCTTGCCGGGTAACCGTGGACGTCTTTTTTACTTGTGAGAGTCTCAATCTTCTCATATTTAAGTTTGTGAGAGACAACAGCATCTAGGATTTTGCAGGGTAGTTGTGAGTGAGGATTACATGTGGCAAAACATATTAGTATTTACCGTGGGTGCGATGCACCAGGCATGCCCATATACCACGGTTATTGTCATTATTTATTGTTTCTTTTTTATAGAAATATACACTTTTATTGGTGCATTGTAGTGTCACATCATAATGTAGTTCAGAGGGATAGGGACGTACATGCACACAGCACTTGGTGGGTTTCCCCCTGGCTCCCTCCCCACTCCCTCCTCTTCCTCACACATGATATTGAGATTGGCATTGGTATTCTCACATATGTACTTAATGTCATTGGAAGCGTTTCCTTCACTAATTCTCCCTCCCCACCAACCTCCCTTAAACCCCCTCTATCGCTCCACTGGGGTTTCTCCTCCATCATCTGGAGTCCCTCCTGTATCCCGATTACTCCCTAGTTTCTACCTATGAGAGAAAACATAGGACCCTTCACTTTCTGTGACTGGCTCATCTCACTTAACATAATGTTCTCCAGGTCCATCCATTTTCCTGCAGATGACATAATTTCGTTCTTTATTGTGGGTAGAATTCCATTGTGTGTATATCCCATAATTTTGTAATCCATTTATCTGTTGATGGACACCTAGGTTGGTTCCATAATTTGGCTATTGTGAATTGTGCTGCTATAAACATGGATATGCATGTATTACCATAATATTCTGATTTCAGTCCCTTTGGAAAGATACCCAGTCGTGGTATAGCTGGATCATATGGTGGATCCATTCCCAGTTTTCTGAGGAATCTCCACACTCATCTCCATAGTGGCTACACTGATTTGCAATCCCACCAACAGTGTAGAAGAGTTCCTATTTCCCCACATCCTCAACATCATTGATTGTTGTTTGTTTATTCTGCTTTCTATCTTAAAGAAAACAGGCTAAGTCAGATGTTCCTTCTGAGAATGAGGATGGAGAAGTGGCAGGGGTCTTACCTTGTTTACCAGGCAGTTAGAAACACGATTCTTTGGAATACATTGAGGTCTAGCTTTGCTTTTCAATTTTACATAGCCTTATAGGCATGCCGTTTATATTCCATAAAATTTGCCCACTGAAAGGTACAATTCGATGATTTTTAGTAAACTTATAGAGATATGCGGTCATCACTCCAATTTTCTTTTTCTTTTTCTGCAGCACTGGGGATTGAACTGATTCCTGCAGGACTAGGGATTGAACCCAGGGCCTGCCTGGCACATGCTAGCACATGCTCCACTACTGAGCCATGTCCCCAGCCCTTATCACCGCATTCAACTAGTGAACCTTCCCATCACCTGCAGAAAGATCCCCCAGACCCATTTACAGCCATTCCATGTCCCTACTTCCAACTCCAGGCAACCAGGAATCTACTTTTTGTCTCTAGAGATTTCTCTTTTCTGTACATTTTATATAGAGGGGATCATGCAGTATGTAATTAAAAAAAAAGAAAACTAGCTTCTTCCAATTAATATAACATTTCTGAGGTTCATCCATGTCATCCTATGGGGCAGTACTTTGCTCCTTTTTAATGCTAAATAGTATTCTGTTGTATGAATATGCCATATTGTTTATCTATTTACCATCTGATCATTAAAAACGTGCAAACTTTCAATTAAATAAATTATCCTAGCAAACATAATAAATTCTCAAAGCTTATTACTAATAATTTCCATTACACTTTACTATTAGCTATGCTCTTAATGTTGTTTACATCTATTTTTATCTGTATAGAGTGTAGCAATACTGTCCAATAGTGTGTTACCATGAATCATTTCCCAATTCAGTAACATCACAATGGTGGCTTGAAATGATCCATGGTGGGAGTATTTACACCACAGGCATTGGTGAACATCTGGAGTCAGGGTTTTACTTATTGTTTTGCTGATTGTTTAGGCTCATGAAAATGATGTAGAAACTGCTGATAATGCAGATTAAACTTTAAAATGTCATGTCTACAACTCTGTGGGTAGCACAAAAAAACTGAGGAAATAAGTTTCAAGTATTCAAAATCTATTATCCAATTCAGAAAGAAAGCACCTTACATCATGGGTGACTAAGTGAAATTCCAACATTATTTGTTTTTGTATTTTCACTTTCATTTTACTCTTCACTGTAAACAAAAGTGTTAACCAATAATCACGTCCCAGTGACACTCATTTATCAATTGTAACCATAGGTTGATTATGGATACAAGGGCTGGGAAGAAAATCAATGGAAGCATTATCTGAGATTCAATTAAGCCTATGGAATTTATAATAAAGAAATATTATTATTATTTGTAAATTGTATGAACTGCATCATTTATATCATTAAAATTTATGACAAGCCTATATGTGTATATAGGCATCCACTTTTTACCCCTGAAGAGCCAGTTGTTAAATGTTTACCAACATACTACTGCTTCCTCCGTTCCTTTCTTCAACAGATCCTTATACCATGACTCACTCTCTTTCCTTTGTACTCCTGGGATGGACCTTCCAGAAGCCAGTGGGGAGACCTTCGTTACAGTTTATACAGGTCAGCCTTCTATGCTGCATGGAGAAGGATGGAGTGGATCTGAAGGGGCAAACAGAAATATGCTTATGTAACTGGTTATTTTTTTGTCGTTAGTGGATTTCAGCTGTGCATGGAAGCCACCTAATTCTTCCATCCTTTCTAAATACACACGAAACAGATTGCAACAAGAACAAAGTCTATGAAATACATTTCTTCCTTGCTTTCTGCTGATTTTCCACATGCACAGTAAGGGATATATCAACAGCGGCATTGCCTATATCTTAGAACATGAGAAAAAATAACATTAAAAACACTATCAAAGGCTTGGTTTCTTGGAACATCCTTTAATGATATGCTTGTTCGCCATTGCTGGGTAACAAGTCGCTCCAAAACTAAAGGCAATCATCAAGAATACAAACAGTGATACATGTGGTGAGGAGGTAGGGAAATAGGAACCCTTATACACCGTTAGTGAGACTGCAAATTAGTACAGCCACTATGAAGATCAGTGTGGAGGTTCCTTAGAGGGCTAGGAATGGAACCATCACATGGATCGGTGATACCACTCCTGGTATCTTTCCAAAGGAACTGAAATCAGAGTGTCATAGTGATCCGTGCATATCCATGTTCATAGCAGCACAATTCACAATAGCCAAAATATGGAACCAATCCAGGTGTCCATCCACAGATGAACGGGTTACAAAACTGTGGCATATACACACAATGGAATTCTACTCAGTCATAAAGAAGAACAAAATGATGTCATTTGCAGGAAAATGGATGGAACTAGAGAATATTATGCTAGGTGAGATGAGCCAGTCTCAGAAAGTGAAGGGTTGTCTGTTTTCTCTCATATGTGGAAGCCAGAGAGAAACTGGAGAAAAAAAAAGAGACTCAGATAAATTAGGAGTGATGCCAGCGGAATAGTCGAAGGGTGGGGAGGGGAAGGAGAGACTTGATGAGAGAAACAGTTTGAACAATCCTATCTATGTTCATTTGTGAAGCTATCAACACCAATTTAAATACTGTGAGCGGGGAGGAGGAGGGAGTGGGGTGGGGTCTGGAGGGGCACACACTGGGTGCTACATACATGTGTGTTTCTATCACACTAAACCTCCATATGATGTATGGTTACAATGCACCAATAAAAATATATTTAAAAAACTTAAAGGCTCAATATGATAGCAAATATTTATTCTGGGCAGGAGTCTGCAGTTCAGATGAGGCTGTCCGGGAAAGGCTCGACTCTGCTCCGTGTGGTGTTAGTTGGGCATTGACAGGGCTGCAGGACCTTGATCCACTATGGTGCACTCCCATGGCTGGTGAATTGGCACTGCTGATCAGCTGGGAACCGGTAAGGCTGAGGGCTGGGATTTTGGGCGCCCATGTGGGCGCTTTCATGTGGCTTGTGCTTCCTTCCAGCATGGTGGCTGCGTTCCCGGGATAGATGTTTCAAGCTTGGTGGAAGCTGTGTTGCCTTTTAGACCTAGCCTCAGAATACACATAGACTCTATTAATTGAAGCAGATGAAAGGGTCCAGCCAGGTTCAAAGGGAGGGCCTTTCTAACTCCACATCTTGATGGGAGAGTGACAGGTCCTGGAAGAGCATGTGGTACAGGAAACACTAGTGTGGCCATTTTTAGAAATTATAATCTGTCACAGCTGGAAAGGAAAGAACTTTCCCCAAAGCACCATAGGTCCCTGGCTTCATGCGCTTTGTGCAATAAATGGGCAGGATGTATTCCTTGAGTAGTCTAGAATTGCAACTTGTAAGGGCTGAGTAATAGATTCAACTGAGCTGAAGAGGCAAACATGCTATTTTTGCAGACAGAAAAATCTAAAGAGTTAATAATACCTCGGGCCATTTTTCAAAAGTCTTCAGGTATGTGAAACCATGGAAGCACTCCACTAGGGAAAATTCCAGAAACCACCAATGGAAGAATTGCAAGGCAGTCATCACAAAGGTATATTTACAGAGGAATAGTGCTACGTCACTGCCAAACTCCAAGTCTGTCTGGTGAACATTCTCCAGTGTTGCCTGGAGTCTAGACACAATCAGGGCGCTTCATACTCTCTCCCGTGGAACCGGTAAAGAGAAGTTCACATAAAAGTGCTAATGTGGTGTGTCAAAGATGAATCAAACACGTCAGGCAGGGATGAAGTTCTAACTTAGAGTAACATTTATTTATTTATTTATTTATTTATTTATTTATTTGTTTGTTGGTTGGTACTGGGGATTGAACCCAGGGCATTCTACCTCCAACCACCCCAGTCCTTTTTATTCTTTATTTTGAAACAGAGTCTTGCTATGTTGCTGAGGATCTTACTAAGTTGCTGAGGCTGGCTTTGAACCTGCAATCCTCCTGTCTCAGCCTCCCAAGGACTAGGATAACAGGTGTGCACCACCACTCCTGGCTATGTACTATTTTTTTAATGAGAAGAAACCAAATATTGAGCAAATTCTGAAATAAAGGGATTCTTCTCCAACCAACGTCTAAGCAATTTTTTTTGTTTGTTTAGAGGAGAGTATAGAGCCCTGAGTTAATACTCTTGGGGGATCTTTTATTTTATGAAACACACTCAGAATACAGGACCAGTCATATTTGATACACATAGGTACTGGTTATTAAAAAGGGAACTAGATGAGGCTGAGCATCTTTTGAAAATAATTATTTTGACATAATTTCTGACTTAAAGAAAATTTACAAGAATAATACAAAGTATTCCCAGGTAAACTTTATCCAGATTACTCAAAGGTAAATATTTACATTTGCTTATTTTTCTCATTCTATTTCTTTAATATATCTCTATTTCTATCTCTTTTCTGTCTCTATGTCCATCTCTATGTCACAGACCTAGAGCTTATGTCTGTATGATTTATACATGATATTATGGTATCCACACATTTGTATAGATACATGTGAATTTTTTGTTCATTGTAGACATGGTGTCCCTATACTCATAAATACAGTGCTGTTTATTAAAAGCAAATTCTCAAATTCTCTCACATAACAAAAACACATTGTTATTTATTTATTTTGCGGTACCAGGGATTGAACCCAGAGGCATTCTAACTCCGCGCTACACCCCTGGCCCTATTTTTTTATACTTTATTTTGAAACCGGGTCTCATGAAGTTGTGGAGGGCCTCACTAGGTAGAGAGAGAGAGAGACAGGGAGAGAGAGAGAGAGAGAGAGAGAGAGAGCAGAGGCTGGCCGCAAACCCGGATCCTCCGGTCTCCGCCTCCCAAAGTACTGGGATTACAAGCATGCGCCACCACGCCTGGCACAAAAACACAATTGTAACTAGAAAATTAAAGTCACTATAACATTACTAATATACACATTTCATTCACATTACCCAGTTTTCCAAATATGCCTTTATAGTCTAGGTGTCTGTCAACAGATGAATGGATAAAGAAAATGTAGTGTATGCACACAATGGAGTTTTACTCAGCTAGGAAGAAGAACAACGTTATGTCTTTTGCAGGAAAATGGACAGAACTGGAGAATATTATGCTAAGTGAGATTAGCCCGTTTCAGACAGTCAAGGGCCATAGTATATTTTCTTTAATATGTGGAAGCTAGAGAGAAAATAGGAAACACAAGGGACTTCAGATAAATGAGGAAAGAGACCAAGAAAATAGTGGAAGGCGGTTGCGGGAGGGAGATAGGGAGGGGGAAAAGGAGGATGGAGAAAGGAAACCGAGCAAATAATGTTCTGTTTATATATAGTAAAATGAAATTTAGGATCAAGCGTAAGGCCAATGTTTTCCTAGTCTTAGCTCCCTCACCGTGCCTGAGAAGTGTATGAAAAGGGGCACCAACTCTTGGATGTGTTTAAGCTTCCATAGAGCCCGGTTTAAAGGGGCCTTCAGCCAGGCGTGGTGGCGTACTCTTGTCATCCCAGTACTTGGGAGGCTGAGACAGGAGGACCGCAGGTTTGCAGCCAGCCTCAGCTACTTAGTGAGGCCCTCCGCAACTTAGTGAGACCCTGTTTCAAAATAAAGAATAAAAAATAGGGCTGGGGGGTGTATCTTGGAGGTAGAATGCCCTGGGTTCAATCCCCAGTACTGCAATAATAATAATAATAATAATTATAAATAAGTGGCCTTCCATTGACAGGTCAGACTGAAGCCTCCAGCTCTTCCTTTTGGACCAGGCAGAGAAGAATGTTTTCTTGGTATTTCCAAAAGATGGCCCCACACCTGATGCATATGATCAGTGCAAAGATACTCTGATGGAGGATGGAAGGAGCTAGAGGATTTAGGCACACAGTCCCATCAGTTACTAGTCGACAGCTCCCTTAAGAATACCAAGTCCCTGGCATATGCAGCCTAGCCACTGGCGGGGCGAATTGTCTCTGGGGAAAACCCGTCTTTCAAGGGGTCCCAGGTGCCTGTAGTTGGAAAACGTTCTAATGAGCGTGGCGCATGCGTAGGGACCTAGACGGAGCTCCTCCAGCTTCTGCTACATTCTCCATTTGTACCATTTGGAGCCAGGTCTAAGGGACTGAGAGGAGCATTTGCAAAATTAGATGTTTGCTTAAGAAAATATGATCAAGTAGGAGTCACACCTTTTTTTTGTTTTTAATGAAATGCACAGGTAATGATCCTCCTGTGGTTCGGCCATCGCAGCTTCCGGTGGGAGGGGGGAGGGAAATTGCATTATGGCTAAACTAGTCGTGGGATCAGCGAGACTAACTCCAGTGGCTCAAGGGCATGAGTAAATTAAGTGCTGATGACATTGACCAGGCAGCAAACTACAGTCATTGATTATTTTAATTTTCTCTCCTGTGCACTCAGTTAAACACCCATAGCGGTGGGTTTCAAGGTAACTAAAAGGTTGTTTAGCACATTGTAAAGAGCCATGAATAGGCAGAACAAAAAGACTCCTATAATCCAAAGAAAGGACAGCTGGTCTTGTGTCCATACCCGGAGGTGAGCGGGCATGAGCGTTATTTGCATCTGCGTGTGTGAATGTATGTGCTCATGGGACGGTGGGGGGCATATGTGTTTTAACAGAAGGGAAGACAGAGAGAAAACTGATAAGTGGGACATTTAAATACAAACAGGAGGAATAGCCTGGTCGGGCTGATTCTAGCCTTGGACAAAAATTTTGAACTACAACATTATATGGTAGAAAAAAAATGACAACTTTAGGAGAGATTGAGAAAATGATAGGAGGAAGATGGATTTCCATGGTTTCCGCCTCTTATATCTCCACTGCATTTATCTGAACAAAGGAACTCAACCTACTTGGCAACTCGGGCTTCAAAAAACCCAATAAGACAGCTGAAAGACATTTTCAAAGTGACTAAGTAGTTGTTGAGTTTTTGTGCGATTACACCAAATCAGAAATGATACGCAAGGCTAAAAATGTAAGGAAATGGCTTGAGTTGCAATGAAGGATCTTTTCAAGAGAAAGTAAGTCTAACGAGTTGCTACTTAAATATACTTTTCAGTTTTCACTGTAATAATATGCAGAGATGACTCGTTGAAGGAGTAAGGCACTTATAGGAAGGTACCCCAAAAAAACTAGAAGTAGGAACAGATATTTGTTCACAAATGTTCATAGTGGCATTATCAAAATAGCCAAAAAGTGGGAACAACCTGTCTATTTTTTTTTTTTTTTGATGGTACTGGGGATTAAACTCAACAGCATTCTACCTCTGAGCTACAACCCAGTCCATTTTTTTTTTTTTTTTTGCGGTACCGGGGATTGAACACGGGGACATTCTACCTCCGCGTTATGCCCCCGGCCCTATTTTTTATACTTTATTTTGAAACCGGGTCTCACGAAGTTGTGGAGGGCCTCACTAAGGAGAGAGAGAGAGAGAGAGAGAGAGAGAGAGAGAGAGTCAAGGAGAGAGAGAGCGAGAGAGCTGAGGCTGGCCGTGAACCCGGATCCTCCGGTCTCCGCCTCCCAAAGTACTGGGATTACAAGCGTGTGAGCCACCACACCCGGCACAACCTGTCTATTGACAGATGAGTGCATAAACAAAATACAGTTGTCCATCTAGTGGAATATTATTCAGTCATTAAAAGAAAGATGTTCTGATATGTGCTACAATGTAGTTGAATTCTGAAAACATTATGTTAAGTGAAAGAAAAGAGTCATATATTGCATGATTTAATTCAGAAGAACTACCTAGAATAGGCACATCCATGGAGACAGAAAGTAGATTAGTAGTTATCAGGGGCTGAGGGCTGAGGGGAATGAGGGGCGACTTGCTAATGGACAATTTCCTCTCCGGTGATGAAGATGTTTGGAGCTAGACAGAGGTAATGGCTGCACAACATTGTGAAGGTACTAAATGCCCCTACATTGTGTATTCTAAAGTGGTTAGTTTTGTGTTATGTGAATTTTATCTCCGAAAAAAAAGTACCAATAGAGGGACATCTTATAAAATAGCTGATCACAACTTTTCAAAATGGGCAGTCATCAAAAAGAAAGACTGAGAAAATGTCACAGCCAAGAAGATCCCAAGGAGACGTGCCAACTGAGTGTGATGTGGTGTCTTCAACAGGACCCCACAACACAAAAAGGGAATCTGAATAGAGTCTAGACTTTCATTTATAATAATGCATCAATATTAGTTTACTGATTGTAACATTTCATAGACTGAGGTACGATGGTATTAAAAAGAAAAATTGGATGCAGGGTATATGGGAAGTCTTTGTGACATCTCTGATGTCTTTCATTTTTTCCTGTAAATCTAAACCACTCTGAAATTTACAAAGGTGATTTTAAGGCTGCCCGTGCCTCTCACACTCTGTCCTCCCCCTTTTGTCCCAGTTGATCTGTAAGCTCACCGCCTGGAGGAGCAGGCAGCCAGCCAGCCTGAGGACCAGGACCTCCGCTCACTGGGGTTGGTGCACGGAACGCGGAGGAAGCCGCCATCCCTGCCCTGGACTCCTCCTCTCTCCTTGTTACATAAGAATAAGAAAAGGAAACTTTAAGACGGACCATTCGTTCACATTAAATTATGTTTAATTAAGAATTCACTGTTACCGGTGTATTCGTTTCTTAAGACTGTTGTAAGAAAGCGGGACCACCTGGGTGGGTTAAAACAACCGAAATCGATCGTGTCACGGAGCTGGAGGTTGGGAGTCGGAGATCAAGGTGGCCGGGCGTGTGCCCCACGGGACTCTGACAGACTCTCCTTGCGTCTTCCCAGCGTCTGACAGGGCTTTGGTCCTTGGCTCCTTGGCTTGAGCTCCATCACTCCACCTTCTGTCTCCAGAATCACCCGGTATTCTCTTGACCTGCGGGTGGCATTCCCCTCTTATAAAGACGCCATGGTAGACCCACCCTAACGACCCCGCCATAACTCGATGACACCTCCAAGTAAGGTGACATTCCTAGATACCAGTGGTTAGAACTTTGATGTTTTGGGCAACACCATTTAACCTATAACTACATTTTTCCCCTCCTGTGGTGGACACCAGAAAACATTTCCAGAGACCAGCATGGACTACGGCCAGGAATTCGGGATGAATGACAGGTGTGATTTTAAAATCTGTGCATCAGCTCTATGAGACAGGATTCTATTCATTCCCCCACCCCCCGGCCTTCTGCTCCATTTTGTAGGAAATGAAATCAAGGTATAAAACATTTAAGCCAGATTTTCCTGGGTTGCAAGAGGTTTCAGCCCGCATTCTCACTGCCGTGACCCCAAATACCTGATGACCACAACTTAGAGGAAGGAAGATTTGTTTTCTCATAGTTCTGGAGGTTTCAGTCCATGTTAGGCTGGGTCACATCTGTGGAGCTCAGGGCAAGGTTGCCAGAAGCAGAGAGAGAGTGCAAAGTGGGGGGCCACTGACATTATATATATATATACACTCCATGATGACCTGCCTCCTCCAGCCACCTCCTACCTGACTACGTTGCCACCCAATAAATCCATTAATCCATCAATGGATTTATCCTCTGATGATATTAGAACCCTCATGATTTAATGATTTCACCTTTGAACATTTCTTTCTGTGTTTCTGTGTGTTTTTTTTTTTTTTTTTTTTTGTACTGGGGACTGAACCCAGCAGCATTCTATCTCCGAGCTACACGCCCAGCCCTTTTTTTTTTTTTACTTTTTATTTGGAAACAGGGTCTCACTAAGTTGCTGAGCACATTACTAAATTGCTAAGGCTGGTTTCAAACCTGTGATCCTCCTGTCTCAGCCTCCCAAGTATAGGGATGATAGGCATGCTCCACCATGCCCGGCCCTGAGCATTTCTGAATCATCAATATGTGAGTTTTTCCAAGGAACATACTAGATCAAAACCAAAACACATGGTTAGGAAATGAGGGATCCTAGAATTTAAACCTAGGACTTTTTTCAAAGTTCTTGTGTTTTCTATCAAATTGTTCTCGGGTTAAAGGGGTTTGGAACACCTCATATCAGGGAAGTGTGAGATAACAGGTTGCTGACCAGAGGCTTATTCCGGAACATTCCCATGCCCCTTTGCCGGGCTCCAGCCCTTTCATCCCCTATCCTTCTCTCCTGCCTCTGTCCTTACAGAGCAGCTGAGGGCTTCCCTCCCACCCTGGTTTGCAAGCCTCTCTCCCCCTCCACCATCCTGGCTTTCCAACTTGATTTACTGATATTTACTTGTCTAAATGATAAAATCGAGAAAGCTTTTACCAAGTAAGTTTATCATAGAAATGTAACTATTACATGTATTGTGCAAAATGGCTCCTTTTTAAAAAAAAAAAAAGTTCCAGGCAAATACATTGCAGTCATTAATTTGAATACTAAGTACAAGGTTCTGTTTAAAAATCTACAAGATGAATAACAAATCATAATTCTGGCAAGGCAAAGGCATTCTTCAAAGCCCTCGTTTGTATAATCCGTTGAAGAGACTATGATAGTTGCTCATTGATGGCTGATTTAGAGGCTAGCTCATGTGCCATTACCTTTCGGGGGGGCCATATTTCATGCAGCCTCGCATTACAAGCAGTTCCTGTCTCTGAAATGGATTGGGTTACAAAAGTTCATCTGAACTATATTCTTGGGAATCCAGAATGTTTAGCACATCCATGTGAAGCACCTTCTATGTGCCTGTCCTGTGCTTGGCGGTGGGAATAAAAGAATAAAAAAAAATCAGATGGGGTCCTTGTCTTTAGAGATTTTAAAATGTGATGGATGTGGTCCATTGAGCTAGTCTCAATTCTTGGGTTCTTCAATCCTCCCCGGGAAGCCCTGTATGTAGACACCTGGCTTTTCAGTTCCTTCTACACAGGCTGAATGTACCTGCCCTTTCATTGGCTGCGGGGTTGGACACGTGATTTGCTTTTGGCCAATGAGATGATAGCAGGTGCTGAAAGCCAGATTTGGGGAAGTGCCTCAGTACTTGGGCCTCTGCTCCTCGGGCTTCATGCTGGAGCTCACACACATGTCCCCAACCAAGCTGTTCCAAGGGCTGTGGCATGATTACAGCTGTCCCCATCAGCCCCCAGAGACCTACGAGGCAATATATCCTTACTTTCCAAGTTGCTCAGTTTTGACGTTGTATGAAATGCTTAGGGAAATAGTAAAATGATAGAGATGGGGTGTCTCGGTCAACATCCTCAGTGCTATAATCCAAGACAACTGACCACACAACATAGAGGAAGGAAGATTTATTTGCTCACAGTTTTTTGGAGCCTTCAAAGTTTCCGTCTGCCGGCATGGTGGCACACGCTT
>PVJS01015295.1:0-39101 GCA_004027185.1 Glis glis
AGAGGGAGAGGGAGAGAGAGAGAGAGAGAGAGAGAGAGAGAGAGAGAGAGAATTCAGTAGTACCTTTAGCCATAAAAAATTAAAAGCTGGTGGAGTCGATAGGAACTGACTCTTTAGATCTGCTTTATGGAATTAATGAAGCAAAATGATTTCATGTTTCCTCTTAGACTGCCATTGTAGATTCCTAGAGCTATTCCCAGGACAGAAAATTGTACAGAAATAATGTGGGGCATCTAGGATGTCATAGGGGTATTTCTCAGACACCCATGACATAAGTGTTAAAAGAAGATGAGAATTTCCAGTGCAAACCATTAAGTCTTAGTGAGGAAACCCATTATTCCTGGGAGGATGCCAGTGGCCTTTCCTTTACAGCCCTCACCTCCCTCATTAGAGAAGGTGAAATTTTGAAGGACCTGGGACCTTTTCCTGAAACTTCTGACACTGATGTTAGGAGAGGGCAGGTTTTCTTAGTATGTGACTTTTGGAACACCTACATGCACAGCAATAGAGTAAAAACCTTGTTATTTTATCTTCTGAACAGAGTGAATGAATAATGAGCAGGTGACTGTGGGGCATAACGAGCTGGTTTATGAAGAAGCCACAGTGTTTCTCTCCAGAAGTCTGAGAGTTCCACTTTGGGTTCACCCACCTAAAGGGAAAATGCCAATAAATTTACACCATCATTAAAATAACATATGGTTATTGTGATTATCTCTTTGCTCAGTGTAGAATGGACAAAAAGCAAGCCAATAATCCTGAGAGATGTAATACCTGTTACACTGAAAGGTGAGTTCTGTGTCATTTAATATCAATAGATATAGCTAAGATAAAAATAGATTTACCTTTTCATCATCAGAGCAGAAAATAAAAGCCACTAATGAAGAAAAGCTGCCAGCTCCAATCGGTCCCAGCACAAGGATGTAAGGGGCAGAGCTGGATGAACTGTCTGCAGAATCACTGATGCCATTAGACTCGCCAGCTACTTCCTTCTTCTATCGAGCTTTTAGCAACATGAAAGCATTTACATTCCCTCTTCTCATTCCATGTCCATACTAAGTCTTCTCACAGTGTGAGCTGTCTCTTTCAGTTTTCTTTCATGTAAGTTAGGAAATGGTATGTGAACATGGTCAAAGGAGATAGTTCCCACTTCCTCTAATTCTCCTGGCCACATAGGGACTCCATGTATCAAGGAAAGAAACTTTCTACAGTCCATCAGTTAGATGTTGTGCCTCAGTTTCCTCAGATGTCAGCTTTCCAGATGCCTTTCTTTCTTAGTCATACTCCCTCCATTATACTTTTCTCTTCCCCCTGCTTCATCTCTCTCTTACTTCCCTTTTCTCCCTTCAAATAGGAACCTGGGCTCAATATTTTCTGTCATACTGCAAACAGTATAAGACATGTATAACATATTATATACATATGAACAGTCAGATTATATTGATCCATGATTTACTGGAAGAAAAGAAAAGAAAATATAACATTGCAGGGTCAAGATATAGGATATTAGCTTTGTTAACCAAAATAAACATTTATTATAATAGCACAGTATATCTTTAGCTAAATAGCTAAACATCAGAGGTTTTAAAGTGTTACATATATGTCCTGAACTCTGTGAAAAAGACACAGGTGAACAGAGCTTGTTAAATAATATAATTTCTACTTTAACAAGCTCCAAGTCTGCTAAATTAGACAAATATGCATTAAAAATGTTAACTATGATCTGTTTATTTTTCTCCAAGTCTTATTTGTTCGTAGGTGAAAGAAGTCATGTTCACACTGACAATCAAAATTGCACTTGCTTATGTGTTATCTGCACACACTGATTCAGATGATCTTGTTCTGAGAGGTGTTAAAGGCTAAGTCACAAAAAAGTCAGATCCACTATTCTGTCTACCCTCACTTGAGGGGGTATTTTATAAAATACCATGGCTTTAAAAATCCATTTGAGGACTCCAAATCTGCATCTTCAATTTGAACATCTCCTTTCAACTTTTGACTCATACATTTCCTTTGCTATTTACCATAGGCACTTAAAACTGAAGTACAAGGTGAAATCCCAGGTTGTCTCCTCAAAGTTGCTTTTGCTGCAGTTCTCCTCATCTCAGTAAATGACAACCAAATTTCTAGATAGTTAGGCCAAAAATATTAGATTCATACTTGATTACTTTCTTTTCATAATGCATCAGCAAAACATGTCCTTTCAGCCTTCTGTCCTAAATGGTCTTTGCTTACCTTTTGAACCTGCCTACTCTGCTTCTGCCCCACATATACAACAATCTTTTCTAGCAAAGAAGCCGAAATGAGTGGTTTAAAATATCACATCAATCTTCTGCTCTCACCATTTCATTTGGAAAAAAAAATCTTGCAACAGCCCACATGATACTCTATGACTTGATGGAATTAGAGCATCTATCAAAGTAAGCCACAGAGAATTCTTTGGAAATTAACTTTCAGGTTAAAAAAATCCCCTAAGTCATTCTGCACTACGGGTTGGAGCTCAGAAAATGAATCTGTGTTAGAGCTAGAAAGGATTAAAGTATGGCTTTGGCATTAAAGTTCTGGTAGTGATGATGTCTACCCTTGTAGAAAATAAAGTCAGAAGATAAGAGGTCTAGCACAGAATTCTGAAAAACTTTAACTTGTGATGATCATGTATAAGTTGTAGATTCCAGGGATTGAGAAAATGTAGCATCATAAAGCTACGGGTCATATGGAAGAATGAGTTATTCTCTAACCCCAACAGGGTAGTTTTAGATTTCGGTATCTGTGAATTAATCCAATGATTGAACTTCTTCTTTTAAAATATACTCTATTGGTGCATTGTAACCATACATCACATTGAGATTTAGTGTGATAGAAATATATATGTGCATAACACCCAGTAAACTTCCCTCTGGTTCCCTTACCTGAAGTTTTAAAATCCAGTCATTAAAGCTAGAATATTATGTTCTGTAGTAAGTATAAGGTCAAATATTTACAACAATAATAGTGGTTATTAGTGTCTTATCACATCGGAAATCTATTTCAGAAGCTTTTATTTCTATGTCTCTACATCACCATTTCTTTGAGAAACAATGTGGACATCCCTACTTATAAGACATTGATGCCTATTTTCAAATGATTATGATTATTTTAGCATTCTTACATTGGCTATTTGGGGAGAAATTGATGATCATGATATTTGACCTATATAACTTTTCATCTCTTGGCCATATAATTGTAGATTTTTTACAGTTTTTACTGTAAGAAATTTTTTTAGAAATTTTCTATATTCTTTTCAGTAAAGTGAATGAGCATTGGAGTTTGAGTAAGATCTTTAAAATACAACCAATAGTATAAATCTTACATAATTGCAGTGGGGGTTAAAAGAGAATTTATTGCAATATATGTGGTAAATGATAAAGCATTTTATAGATGTAAATTACCCACTAATTAAATAATATTTTGACACTTATTATGTAAAGTACCATGTGCCATGCAAAGCGTATCAAAGAATAAATATGATTAAGTCTCTTTCCTTAAAGTTGTTTAAATCCTCATATTGTAAGGTCAGAGTAATTTTAGCTTAAGTTGGAAAGCAGTAAATGCAAAACCCAGATGGTAAGCTCCTTAAAGACAAAGAGTCTTTCATACCTGCAGTGGCTTCTTCAGTGCCTAGAAATGTTAAGTGCCATACAGAATGGACTTAATTAATGCTTATGGAATATTTTAATGAGTTTAAAATAAATAATGAAGGAAAAGAAATAAGTAGGTAAAAAGAGACGTCAAAGTATAAAATCACATTCAGATGCAAAGACTATATTATGAATTCTCAAAAGAAGGAAAAATCACTCCTGAATAAGGAGAATCAATTAGGTTTCAAGGAAAAGTGGCATTTGACTGGACTTTATAGAATAGGTAGATTATAACAAGTGGAGATTAAGATATTTCTCAGGATGGAGGAGTGGTTAAAGCAAAGGTCGAAAAGGATTGGTAAACACAAATATCCTAATGCTTTTCATGGATTAATAGTATATAATTAGTTAGCTTTAGAAGGCAGGGTCATTTTTTTGTAGATTTAGACCAGAATGAGGTGATCAATAATGTTGGCTAAATTCACAATTTAAAAGAAAAGCAGTTTTTGAACAGTTGAGTAGGCTGGAATATATGGAACTATGCATTTGAAAAAGTAATCATGCTGTGGTGAAAGCATAATTTGATTAAAAAATAAGACATTTTAAATTAGTCATATTGGATAATTAGAAAAAATAACATTAACTAAATGTTGACTAAATAGGAGATCTCACTCCCACTGGAAAACCTATTAAGAAAAAGGCTATAAACTATGGAGGAATGTTTTCTATTTGTCACTGTTTAAAGAACAACTGCACTGACTGAAATGTTTAAAGAACTAAATATTTTCCCACACTTACAGCCACCTGGTGAGTTGCTAACAGTTAGACAAAGGCAACCTTACAGAAACACATTTATCACCACACCCCTTGCAGCTTAGCCATAAAGAGTTCAACTCCAAAATGGGTATTTCCCTAAGGCTGTATAATTTTGTTTCAGAAAAAACTCCCTAGGGGAATTAAACCTCCTTATTATTTTTAATTGATTTTTTCAGTTTTATAGTTATTCAATGATTCTGATGTTTAACATTTATTAAACCTACCTGTGCCTAACACAAGCCCAGGCACTATGGGAATAAACAAGATGAGTTTCCACACAATTCTAATACATGCTTAAAATACAAATGTTATGTTTACTTTTGATGGCAGAGAAACCCAGAGGAACACATTTTAATGATTTATATGGAAAGTGTAAACATTTTCTTCATTATTTCTGTTTCAACTCTGATGCCAGAAACACACACAGGTGGCAATTAAACACCAAATTATAACTTGCACAACAATCCATTTACTTTGAAGATGAATGGCAAGAAAATATAAAAAAATGCCATATACAGATGTAGCAATCATCCTCATTGTATTCCCAGGTTTCTCAAAGAAATCGTTTTAGGTAACTTTTATTTCAAAAGTAAGCTTATTGTAGGAAAAGCAAAAATAAAACAATGTAAGAAGGTGAATTATTTTTAATCTGACTTCATAAAAATAATAGCTAATGTTTGGTTTCTTCTTAAAAATTTATCTTTTGAACTATTTGAAAAGTAAGAATAAGAAAATAGAAAATACTATCCTGTTTCCAAGCCTTTTTCTTTATTTTGGTGGGGGGAGGTAAGATATAAAGACATTAGCAAAGGCTTTCCCCACCAGCATCAGTTCATCTTCAGAAGTAGCTCCTCTCTAGCGATGGTGACAGACTCCTGCCTCTTCCTGGGATTTATTTATCTCTGTCTTGCTTGCCCTCCTGTTTTCTGCCTTTATCTCTTTACCTTTCTGCAAGTGAACATTTTGTTTCTTCTTAATAATGGAATCATGTTCTGCACAATAATCTTAATTTGATCTTTTTTTTTAATATGTGCAGGACTCATCACCTCAATGTATATAGATACAATTTGTTTTTTACCACATGCAATGGTTGGAATTTAGAAGGTCTCCCGAGCCCTCACAGAAGCAAGGTAGCAATGTTGGAAGTGGGGGTTGGTTCCTACAGAGGAACCAAGGGTCCGGCCTTGGGGTCCCTTCTCCCCTTGTTCCCTCTCTGTATCAGGCCTCCATGATGTGAGGAGCAGAGCCCTTGCGCTCTCTCTCTCTCTCTCTCTCTCTCTCTCTCTGCTTCCTGTCACCATGCCCTGAGCTCCGCAGACCTGGCCTGACATGAACTGAACCTCTAAAATCTCCCCAAACTGTGAGCAAACAAACCTTCCTTTCTCTAAATTGTGCAGTCAGGTTTATTGGGTCACAACACTGAGAATGTGCACCAAGATACCATGGCTACATGGTATTCTAGTACCTGGATGCCTCACAATTTATTCAGCAATTCTCCCACTGATAAACATTTAGTTACATTTTTTTTGTTATAAAGAATGGTGCAATAAGTGCACAAATGCATGCAAAAATTCATCGACTTTAATCTGGAATTAGCATTCAGGCTGCTGAGATGTAGTTTCTCTACTTTGAAAATTTTAATGAAAATTTGAGGTTATTCTGTAAATATTTGATTCTTTCCCCTCCAATAGGAACCCTAGGCCAGCAAGGCTGGTACACCCTCCAGGTGGCAGGCCAACCAAGGGGAAATACCGGACTCAGATTTAATAAAAGTGCTCTCGTCTCCTTTGCACTTGAGTTTTCTGGACAGAAGTGTGAATAGGGGCTTAGTGAAAAAGCAGTGAGGTTGCAGCTGCTCTGAGGGCCCATATTGATTTTTTCAGTGTTGGAGCACCTGAGGAGAAACGCCTCAGATGTGGGAGGTACAGCAGAGAGAGGAGCATTCATGATCGTTTGTACTTCAGTTCTTTTGCCCTCAACCTTTCTAAAGAAGGAAAGTGTTCTGTATGTCTCTCCCAAACTACTGCAAGAACTTACATTTGACTGTTGGATTGGGCATACCTCTCCTTCAGATGTCTCTGATCCAATCATTATTTAATTGTGATTTCTGTTAAATTTACTGAAAAATATACTGGAAACAGCAAAATGGAATCCTGAATCCTGCACCTCCCAAGCAAAATGTCTCTGGATGAGATTCCCCACCCCAGTATACTTCAATTTTTCCATGGGGCAGATACATACCATCCAGTTGGTGGCATGAGCAAACAGGACAGGTTTAACTGACTACTCTCAATATTTCTCTCTCAAACCAAGAAGTAGACTCAAATACTCAAACTAAACTGGAAACTCTAAGGTATATCAGTTTTTTGAGAGGCCATTTTGGAAGAAATGTCAACTTATGCCACCTAATTCATATCATCCCCATTTAGGGTGTCCTAACAAACATAAATAGCACTTTATTTCCATATGCATCCCATAAACTATACTGCTTATGTGAAAGTCAGACACGAAACTGCCTCTCTCCCCTAAACACAGTGACCTGTACTTTATGGATGGACATAGAGACCTTTACTTATTTAAGAGGATACCCCCAGTATATCATGTAGCCCTCAGATGATTTTGGAGATCTCTCTAAAACATGTGTCTTCTTGGTTGCATGAGAGAACTTCCTGGAGGAATAAATAGCTCATTATTTTTAACCATGCTATACTAAGTTATCTATACAATGGGAGTCCTCCAGTTGGAAAGTTCTATGAAATTTACCCCTGACTTTAGCTGTGGTGATCAATTTGAAACCCTATGTGAAACTCAATTCAGCATTAAATCCCTGGCCAGAGTTATTATGGATGATAGACTTGCACTAGATATCTTCCTTGCTAGCCAATGCAGAGTCTGAGCAATTGCTAACACATTTTGCTGGGTGGATTGATGTTTTAGGCAAAAGGAAGAGATTAATACAAAAGGTAATACACAAACTTAAGGAAAAACCTACCTGCATTTCTAAGTGAAACCCTGATGATTTGCAGAATTTGTTAGGATGATGAGGTCTAAAAAGTTAGGAGATATGCTTGAAATTGGTTTTATAGGTTAACCTCATACTGATGCTCAAAACTCTATTTATAGTGGCCTTTATTAATTTTTCTATCAGAAATATACAGCAGGTTGAGTTCCAGCCTCTGTTGGTCAGATTCTTTCCAGTGGCCCCGTAGTGTAGTGTACTTGTGGGAAATTCACCAGAAACCAAGACAGTGGCCAGCCTCCACCACGAATCACATTATTAGACTATCCAAGGCCTCCAGACATACAATAAGACTCCTATCAGACATGACATTAAAGGACGTAGAGATTACACCAAAGGCCAAGGGCAAAGCCCAGACCTTTTTCCAGGCAAATTTAAATTCTTTACTGCTTGCTATCTCTCCTCATCACCTCTCTCTTAGTTTGTGCCTGATTCTTTCATATATATAATCATTAGAAAAAATTATTATCTGTGCTCATGAAATAATCATCTAGCCAATGTGTGACAATTTGGGTGATGGGAAAGTTATTACTTCTAAGGTGGATCCATTTTAACTTTGGGGAAAATTGATTACTATTTATATGGAAACTTCATGTAATATATGACAAATATCTTTTTACATCTACCAAAGAACATTGCTTGTAATGGTTGCTCATTGAAATTATTCTCAATGAATGAGAGTGCATATTGTATTTTTTACTGTACCACAAACCAAAGTCAATTCTCACTTAGGACTGCAACTAGATATATATTATGACAGGTAAGTTAAATGGGATGCCCTCTGAAATATGCAAATGATGAATAGAAGAGTTTCTGTTATTAAGAAGAGAGAGATAAAGATCTTAGCAGAAACTAGGATATTTTCATGGCAATTGTGTGTAATAGCTTGTATGAGCAACATGCTGTAAACTACTCCATTGATAGCTGGAGAAGTGATAAATCAGGAGCCAAGTCAAGTAAAATAAAACTGCATGATCTCTTGCTGCCTTCTAGTCAGAGAAGGATGTATGATAGATAGCTGACCTTTTACATAAAAGGTGAAGAAAATGTATTTCTTCTTATTGGTTCTTTGGTTTATGATTAAAGTTTACTGAAAAGAATATTTCCTCTGTGAGCCCAACTTAGAAAAAAGTAGAAGTAAGTGAAATTATTAAAAGAGTCTTTAGCTAAACTAACGCATTCACCTCTATCCACAGGTCAGCTGAAGAGCTATAAAGCATTTTGAGCACTGCTATGATGAACTTATAATCTAGCATTCAATAACTTGAGCCATATGCTGTGTTTTCTCACCAGTTCACCTAGTAGGTTCGATTTTTGAAGCTAAGTAGCACACTTACAAAATACTTACAGAAAGATTCCAAATTTCAAAAGATAATTTGTCTTTGGATTCCCCTTATTTTCATTATCTTTCATTATCTTGCATCCTTTTGATGTCTTAGGATCTTAGTCTTCCTGGAATTCTCATGTTTTATTCTGTCATTTGAGTAAGGAGATGAAATTTGCAACTCCATCTTTTTTTTAATATGTTTTTATTGGTGCGTTGTAGTCTCACATCACAATGAATATCAGTTTGGTGTTAACGTACATGCACACAGCTCTTGGTGTCCCTCCCCGCCGCCTCCCCACCCAACATGTAGCACTGAGAATGATGTTGGTATAATCTCATATGTACACATTGTTTACGATAGTAATTCCATAGATTCACTTCTTTCTTGCCCTTCCCCTTCCCTTGTACCCCTTCCCTTGAACCACTGAGGGTTCTATGTTGTCATTGGAGTCCCTTTTGTGTCCCCACTACTCCCTAGGTTGTGCATATTAATGAAAACATATGTCCCTTCTTTTTTGTGATTGGCTAATCTCACTTAACATAATGTTCTCCAGATCTTTCCATTTTCTTGAAAATGCTGTTACAAATGGCCAATAAATACATGAAAATATGTTCAACATCATTAGCAATCAGCGAGATGCAAATCAAAACTACTCTAAGATTTCATCTGACCCCAATTAGAATGGCAAGCATTAAGAAGTCAAATAACAACAAATGTTGGCAAGGATGTGGGGAAATTGGGACTCTTCTACATTGTTGGTGGGATTGCAAACTAGTTCAACCACTATGAAGATCAGTGTGGAGATTCCTCAGAAAACGGGGAATGGATCCACCATATGATCTGGCTATACCACTACTGGGTATCATACCAAAGGGATTGAAACCAGAAAACTACAGTAATATATGCATACCCATGTTCATAGCAGCACAATTCACAGTTGCCAAATTATGGAACCAACCTAGATGTCCATCAACAGATGAATGAATTATAAAATTATGGGAAATACACACAATGGAATTCTACTCAGCAATAAAGTAGAACAAAATAACAGCATTTGCAACTCCTTCTAAGTCAAATCTAAGTTATGACCATGTGGAACCTGCATGTAAATCATCCCCTTGCATAGTAAGATGATTATAAAACTGCTTATTCCATGTGAGAGACATATGAATTAAACATATAATCATGGCAAATTGTGCATGGATTAGAAATGTATGGTTGTGTTTATGTTTTAATAAATACTAAATTAGTTGGTTGGGGTTCTCTGTAGTATATAGCTTTAGAGATAAGTTATGATTAAATACATGGATCAATTTTTTACACAAATTGACTAAGCTAGTTTGTTAGTGTTCTAGACCTCTAAATAATAAAGGGCCTAAATTATTATGATTTTTGATTCATGCTATTAATTAAACACAGCTTATGGCCATGTCACAGAAGAATAGTTAACAAAATAATGAATGGTATTTAAAAATATTTATTAAAAATCAAGTTATTCATGTGTATACTCATGAATATAGTTTAAAAATTTATTTGTATAAGCCTCATGGGAGGAAAAAGAATATTTTCCTGATACAATGTCCCCAAGTCTCAGTCCCAAGAGTAACCCTTTGCCACTGTTTTTTATTGAAACCTTTTTTACAGTTTTTGAAATTCTGATTTTTTGGTTAGGTAATTGCTATGTTTTGACTTCCTACAATGAAATAGAAAAATTTAATACTTTTATGTATTACACACACACACACACACGTTATCTCTTCACCTATTTTAATATTAAGTTTACATCACCAATTTTGTTTATAGCAATATACAGTTTACATTATTAATAGTATGTGAGTATTTTCACAGTTGAGTCAGGTAGTAGACTAGGATTTCATTTTATTTCTCATGCAAACTTTAATTTTCCTGGAATTTATGACTGGAACATTTTTTTAATTGTCTATGATTTTTATTAATTCATTCTTGAACTCTGGCACAAATATAAATCTCTAGTGAAGATTCACTGATGGCTTTTAAATGATTTGAGAAGTTTGATTCAAACAAAAACCTAAATCTGATCTTAGAAATATTATATTAAATGTAAATAGTATTAAAAGATCATTAGAACGAATGAAAATATACTGGGAAGATCAGTTTATATGGGCTGGATGTGACTAATGGATTCATTACAGAGTGGTAGATGTAGGCCTTTACTCTAAGGTATTCATTTTCCTAGATAGGAGCCACCCTTCTCCTATATTAGTGGTAGAAAATTCTTGCTCCATGTTGAGCGAGATTAAAGGACTGGAAGTCCATTTATTCAATAGGTAGTCTTTTGCTTAATTCTGCGGCTTTCAGTGTTACATCTCTACCTCCACTGAGTCTGATGTCCTTGATTCCAAGTTCTCTAAGAGTAGGTATGTATATAATGTTTAGTCTGCATATTTAAAAATGACATTTTACCTTAAAAGACTTATTTTTACTAGATGTGTTCACATATGGATGAATTTGGGTAAAATAAAAAATATTTTGTTTTGCTTTTTACAGTAATGAGAATTGAACCCAGGGGCATTCTACCTCTGTGCTACACCCCCAGCCCTATTTTTTATTTTTTGTTTTTTGAAACAGGGTCTCACTAAGTTGCAGAGGGCCTCACTAAGTAGCTGAGGCTGGCCGCGAAACCGGATCCTCTGGTCTGAGCCTCCCAAGTACTGGGATTACAAGCGTGCGCCACCATGCCTGGCTCAATATAGTAGTATTATTAATAAGGTGATATAACAAAGAAGAAGCAACTCTTCTGAGGAAAGACATTTCTCTATCTTCCTGTAGCAATGCAGAGAGACTTCATGTACACAAATAATATCATTACCCCCTTTAAACTCTCTGCTCTTTATTCTCTGCACTTCTCAGGAATTATCTAATTGTTATTCTTGGAAGAATCAAAGAACATAATTAATTCCTTCTGTTTTTTCTCTTTCAAAGCCTGCTGAATCTGCACTAGAAATGCACTTGATCTGCATTCTTTCATGCAAGTGACATAGGAGGGCAGGTTCTGTCTTAAAGGGATCTATGATCCTCTCTGCCAATAGATACAGCTGTCTAATGAAGGTGGGCGACAGTGGTTGTAGATCTGGACTGATAGTATCCAAACAGCTTTAGCAATATATTAAAGGTGTCTATATTTGTTTGTATCTTAAGTTTTATTTCTCAAGCAGTTTCAGTTAAGGAGTGGAAGAGGGGGTGCTATTTATTGTCCTCTTAAAATATCATCAGAAACCACTTTTTTGTACAAAATGTAAGTAACATATATAGCTTGTGGTTTTGTTGCTTGTTCTCACTGAGATATGTTTAAGTGATGACCATATTATCAAAGTACAAATTGTCATCTTTTTCTGGGGCTTATCTCATTTACTTCCATTATGTGTATAAAAATAATTGTCAATGCTAGCTACTTAGCACACTTAGCACACACTTAGCAGAATTGCTAAAATTAAAAAGACCAAATACCAAGAAATGGCAGAAGAATGGAATAAATGGAAGTTCAATGTATTGGTGGCAGAGTATAAATTGGCAAAACTGCTTTAGAAAATCACTCCGTAGAATCTAATAATATTAATTATATGTTTATCTTATGAACCAGAAACTGTATTGTCAGGTATATTTCCACAGGAAATAAGTGTATGTGTCCATCAAAACTACATACAAGTAGCTGGGTGTGGTGGCACATGCCTGTAATCCCAGGACTTGGGAGGTTGAGATAGGAGAATTATAGGTTCAGTCCCAGCCTCAGCAACTTAGCAAGATCATATTTTAAAATAAAAAATAAAAACAGCTGGGGTTGCATTTCAGAGGTAAAATGCCTCTGGGTTCAATTCCCAGTACCAAAAAAATACATACAAATTTGTAAATTACTACATTTTTATAATAACTAAAAATAAATTGTAAGTAACTGCCCAATATCAGAAAAATGGACAAAACAGCATGCTAATAAAACAAAAAACTATAAAGAAACAAAATGAACAAATTACCACCACATACAAGAGGAATCTCATAGAAATTATGTTGAATAAAGGAGGTAGATACAGAAGAGTGCATACTACATAATTCCATTTGTATATAGCTCAATAATAAGCAAAACTGATTTATTGAAACATTAAGTCAGCATATCAGCTACCTTTGCAGGTAAGTAACAAATAAGGTGGACACCAGGAGATGAATAGAAATATTTTGAGGTGTGTTTCATATGTTCTAAATCATAATCTAGATAACAATTACATGAATATATGATAAATTTTAAAAAGTTGAAAAAATTGCAGTTACTTTTTGTCTTTTTTCCTCTACATTAACATTTTCTTTAAAGATTTGAATTGTAAAGGGCAATCAAATAGATTGAGCCTCATAATAGTTTAATATGTTGACATAAAAATCCTGTTCTAATATATGTTCATAGCAGATATAGTAGATATTCAAAGCATATTTATTTAATAAAATTATGGAATAAAACTAACTTTTAAAAAGATATAGTCTAGCAGTAGTAATAATAATTCATCAAATCTAAAATCTAACTAATCAGTTTAATTAGGGAGTTACATTGTAATTGCTCTGTGTTTAGGAGCAGCAGGGAGAATTTTTCCTATGTAATTGCTTAAATGTAGAGGTCAATGTAAAATAGTTTAATGTGAAATCATCTAGTAACTCATCTTTTAATTATTAAGTCAGAAGACATGTGTGCCTGTTGGCAGTAATTTATAGAAATTAACATAACCCCTATATTTGAGAGGGAAATAAGCTTATTGATTTATTAATTATTTAGTGATATATATTATGCCATGTTTACATCAGAATTACTTATTCCACTTATAAGAAAAGACGGTCCATCCCATAATATTGACAGCTGTTATCATCAATTATTTCTAATCTACTTGGCTAGAGTTTTGTTTTTTGTATCAAATTATCATATAAAACTGTTAGCCATGTTTTATAAATTAATAATAAGGAAACCAGACACTATTCTTTAGATTTACCATTCCTTTGTTTTTGTTTGAAGAGCAGTGCTATGAAATCAAGAGAACTGTGATGGAATGAGACAAAGTTGTCAACTCTGAGAAGACATGACTAGATTCGAAATTAACTCATTTACTAATTGTGTTCATTAGAATATAAAATAATACCAGTACTCCTCAATCTATTCCATGAAATAGAAAGAAACAGGACTCTCCCAAATACATTCTATGAAGCCAACATCACATTAATATACCAAAACCAAATAAAGACAGCTCAAGAAAAGAAAACTACAGGCCTATATCATTGATGAACATAAATGAATTTGAAAGCTCACAAAATAAAAGACAACAAAGTCTCCAAAACAGTAGCTAACGATTACAATTTCATGCCTTTGTTTTTCAAAAGATGTATATACTTCATCAGCATCTTTCTAACATCCAGAAAAAATGAATCCATCATTTCTGGTGTCAAGAAAAAGTGTTCAATTGAATTATCTGGTTGGCTTTTCATTTCCCTGTATGTTAGAAAAAAATGCAGCAGGTGTTCATTTCATGGTGATTATTTCATAAATATGGCTAAATTTTCATACACTGCGAAGAAAATGACAATGCATTTATAGTTGAATGAACAAGGAATCTAAAAAAATGACTCAAGTCCTCTCTGGGTTTAATAAATGAAGTTTCTTTTCCATTATATAGTGGCATAGTGTCTTGAAATAAGTGTAAATGAGTTTATTTTTAATCATATTTTAGTACCAGTGATTCTAGAGCATCAGCCTTCATCATTTATCTGAAAAGTAGGTAGCAAATAAGCAAAATGCACACTTACCTTCAAAGGACGTCAAGTTCAATGGTGAACACAAATACTCACACTTCAGTGCTGTGTGTTGGCATAACCACAGGGATAAAGGGGGACGTTTGTCTTCCACGATCACACAAAACAGCACATGTAATAGAGAATCATGCGTCCAACTCACCTTTAATTAAGTTTATTGAGTTCCCACATTGATCAAGGGTGACATATGATGTAACATGCCATGCATTTGTTCTCAGAACGATACATTTCTTAAAAGTTTGTTGCTACTGAATCTAACTTTATCTCATTCAGTCCTTTCCATTAGCTTCTAACATTTTCTACTCTATTCTCTGAAATTCATGTCCTATGAACAAGAGTTTCTCTACTATTTCACTCTTCTTCTATACTTCATCTACCCTATTACCTTAAACAAATCTGTCTGACTCCTCTTCACTTTTAACTTTCCTAAATAGAAGTTGTCCACCCTCTCCTTCTTCTCAATCTACACTGGCATTACTTGGTCCAATAAAAAAAAATCAGTTGTCTCCTGTCATTTCACTGGCACTTTGAGGTTATTTCTTTATTTTTTTTCCTAAAATTACGAGTCCCTTTTAATGCACTCCCTCCTACTTTCTACCATCAGAATTCATCTGCACAGTCCTCTTTACCTTCCTTTGATGAGGGTTTTGGAACATACTTCATAAGTTTTCCCTTTACCCCAGTTCCTATAAACATTTCCTATAATCACCATTTCAGAATCCAATTGACTCATCAAATACATTTTTAAAACAAATACGCATGTAACATGTTTTCAGTTGTCTGAGCATTGTGCATATGATTACAAATACAAATGTGATTAGTTAGAGCCTCTAGCATGAAGAAGCTCATATTGGAAGACAGACAATTGGACCAAATAGTTACAGAAGAACATTTTATGAATATAAAAGAAATTTATTTAAAGGCCTGTTGAGAGAATTCTAAAGTAAGACATATGTAATTTCACAATCTTGATTCCAATATAGTCCATGAATCTGATATCCATAACTTCACTTTCTACTTCTTGGTAACCCCCGGCCTTCTTACCACCCACCCCAACTTCAGACTTTATCCTTATGGACCTTCTTTCCATGGCCTGTCTGTTGAAATTCTGTGCTATTTTTCATATAATTCCATCTGTCTGAAGTATCTACCACTCCTCTTGGCCATCTGTCAAACTCTTATTCATACGTTTTAGCTTAAAAATTAACTATCAGATGAAAACTTCTATGATACTCCAAAGAAGGTTGAAATAGTAATTCTTCTGTTCTTCTATGCCCTTTGTGTGCACTTCTAGTAGCTGCCATCATATTTTATAATAATTTTAAAGTGACATCTCTTTAACATGTTTCTGATCTTCTAGCAGATAGAGATTGCATGTACATACTTAATGACTAGGGCATAATAAGTGCTCAAAAGTTACATGAAATGAAGATTGACATTCAAAAGAGGAAAGATGCTAGAGAAACTCAAATCAAAGAACTGGTCTTTTTATTCATATGATGTTTCTTAGAAGAACTTTCTTGTTAATAATTGATTAATTTTGAAGTGTAATGAAAATTGCCTCTAAGGTCTCTGAATTGTCTAGACATCGTTATTAGTCAGGTAAGCTAACTTCTTCATGAAGCAATCTTCAAATTAGAGTGCTAAAAAACAATGTTTTATTTTTGTTTATGTAAATTCCAATGCTGATGTTCTTGTCAAGTAGCTCAACAGGGTAGCTCTCTTCCATTGGAGTCACCTAAATATTCAGTATCGTTTGTGAATCTGCCACCTGTAGAATAAGGTTTCTAAACTTGTTAAATTGGAAAATAACATTTATACCTAATATTACCTTGGAATTGACACATCACATCTGCTCATTTTTCATTGGCCAGAATTAGCCACACAGCACTACCTATAGACAAAAGGGCCAGCAAATGTTCCTAAGTACAATGTTACACTGTGGAGAACAATGGATATTGGTGGTTCATTAGTCCTTCCTGTCACACAAGTGAACTAGCTCAAGTAACTGCTAAGAGGGCTCATTGGCTCACTCCTGTCATCCCAGAGACTTGGGAGGGTCAGGCAGGAAGATTGCAAGTTTGAGGCCAGCCTCTGCAATTTAGCAACACCCTTTCTCAAAATAAGAAAATAAAAAGGGCTGTAGCTCAAAATAAGAAAATAAAAAGGGATGTAGCTCAGTGTCAGTGTGACCTTAGGTCTAATCTCTGTACACACACACACACACACACACACACACACACACACACACACCTGCCAATAGTTGCTACTGTCTAGAAGCTAGGATCTGAGAATTGAAGAAAATGTAAACCCTCCAGAATATGTATTTGGAGATGATTAGAGAATAGACTTAACTATGAAGGAATAAAATATCCAAATGAAATGTTCTCTTAATTTTGATAAGCCTTTAAAAGTTCTAGCTTAATAGTTTTAGAAATGCATGACTGTGTCTGACTTGCTATATTTTATTGTTGCTTTGGAGGAAATATGCTCTGGAAGAAATATGCATGGTCAAGAATAAAATTATAGATTTTATTTAAAGTTCAGAAAATTGGTACCAGGTATTGGGATTTTGCCCTGGATCTAAATGATGTGTTGATTTCAATGCACTTACTCCTCCTATCTCATTTTAGCTCTTCTATGACAAATAGACTCACAATTCTAGTTCACTTATAACAAAAGAATAGGTATGAGTGTTTTTCTATTGAGTTAATAATGCACCTACACATTGTCTAGAGCCTCAGAGAATTAATTCTTGCTACTTTCTTGACAAATTATGTATCAATTGGTGTGTACATGCCACACAAATTACAAAGCTCTGGACATTTGAAGAATCTCAGATTAAATTAAATAATATTCTTCTGTAGAATATACTAAAATAGCTTTTATATACTATTATTATTCTTTCTTACTGCCACTATTCCTGCCTATTACTACAATGTGAATTTGAATAACCATTTTTTCTCTTGACTTGATAAATGTCTATTGTGTTTGTCCATGTGCTAATCTCAGTACTTGGTATGAAAAATACAAAGATTAATAAAGCTCGCTGTAATACTAAAAATGTAGTGTTTTCCAAAATTCATGTCATAGATCCATTTTTAGTTACAAAACAAAACATTCTTTAACTTACCATCACCACAAGGAACACTAGTCTTCCTTCGAACACAGTTTAGGAAGTGTTATCTTTTTACATAGCACAGCAGACATCATTAAAGGAAGAATGATACAGTAGGATCAGAATGACGTTCAGAATGTGACCGAACTGCATTTAGATTCTTCCTTTGCCACCTTACATCTATCTAATTTAAAGTAAATTTCCAAACTTTTCTGAACCTCACATTCCTCACCTCTAAAATGAAATTGCTTTATGATTAAATTAGAGAATATGTAGGAAAAGTTAATTTGACTATTTTAATTCAACTTCTCTATTTTCAAATCGAACCGAGAAAGTTTTAAAGCTTCTAATCCTTGGTGTCAGTTAGTAGTTATAGTCAAGATCTCTACCTTACAAATTACTGAAAATAAAATTGCCTCTTCTCAGTAAAAATGAGGTATTAATGCACACATTTCAAGCATCACAATAGGAATCGTATGGAGTGGCCTTTCCAAATCTGCCAAAATATTTTCATCACACTCACGTATTATTCCAAATGTTTAATGATGAGAAGTTCCATTGAAATTATCCTGGGAGAAAATTACCTCTTCCTTACAACAGTGAAGCAATTCTGCTCCAGGACCATAAGATTATTTTGTCCATTTAACATCAACAGAGCAACTTACTGGGAATAAAATTATTAGCTGAATATTCAGTTTTTCATTTTAAAAACCTAATACCTGGTGAATTGACGATCATTTTTTTCTTTTATCCATCCATCCAATTTTCCATATTCTTTTTCATATATTCATCCACTTATTTAGCAAGTATTTCTTAAATTTCTATTGTTCTCTGGACATTGTAGTAGACATTAGGGGTCGGTGATGCCTTGTGGAACTTAAATGGGTCTTATTGAAATTAACTAATCATATATAACATCGTTGGCCTTTCTTAATTTTTATAGCAATCCTACAAAAGAGGTATTTCCATTACCTCAATTTTATGAGTCTGTTTAAATGCAAAGTAGTAATGGCAAAGTCACAGAATTACCAAGAGTCACAACTCAGGAAGTCTGATTCTCAAGTTTGCATGTTTAACCACCCTGATACACCATGACTATTGTAGTAGCTTATTATGATTACAAAGATACCTCACTAAAGGCTTAATGAAAGCAGCTGAAGATGTTTAATCTTATTTAATGAATTCATATTTATTACATATCAAGGGAGATATTTATGTTTTAAATGCAAATTTCCTAACCTTTTTATACTTTTATTGGTTCCTTGTAGTTATATATCATATTGAGGTATAGAATGATAGGAATATACATACACACAACACTTGGGGATATTTATTTAAGTGAACACATTTGTGAATCCATATAATTAGGCAGACTACTATTTTGAAAGGACCATTCTGAAGAAAAAAGAGTGAAATTTTAGAGGGTACTGAGTTTTAGACTTCATGGGCTTTGCTTCAAAGTTGAGTCTGGATTTCAAGAAGTAAATTCATATAAAATAGTTTTAGTTATACTGCTTTAGATATGTTGAGTTGCTCTATTCCACTTGGCTCAGACTGTGATATTATATTTCCAAACCCATTGCTTTGCCATCATTTTCTACTATGCCCTCCTACAGTTGCTAGTAAGTTGATATGTTTCCAATATGACAGATGCAACACAATGGCTATTTTAAGGGAGAACTATTATAAATATATAGAAAGATGAGGAATTCATTTTGTATTTTATTTGCTGCTTCATACATGTTACAATAGTGCATATAATTCAATTGGTCATTTTTGAGGACACAGAAAATACTCTGTTTAATGGGTTTTATTTCTTCACTTCTTTCAGTTCTATTGTTTTAACAAGAACCAACTGCATAACTTAAAAAACACAACTGTACGTCGAGAAACAGTTCTTGGTTTAGGAAAATAATGTATTATTTACTTTGATACTCAAATAATATTAATATGTTCCTATTGTACTGCTAGCATGCATTAAAGTCTGATTTACATTTGTTTTTATAAAGCCCTCTCCTTTTCAATAACCAATTGTGAAACTCCAATGAACTGAAGGTAGTGTTGAAATATTGCTGGATATATCCTTCCAAAAAATTCATTACTCTGAAATTAATATTTTAATCTTGCCTAAGAAGTACTCTATTTGTGCCAAAATATTGCCCAGATTAATTTTGTTTATATCATGTAAAACACCAACTTAATAAATTTTCTCAAGTTTTCACTATTTTTGTAGAAAAAGCAAAAATAACAGTAATAACAATAAAAGGTATGCTTACTTAGTGCCTAAATCTTATGAGTTTTTTTTTTCTTCTTGACTCAATATCCCACACTACTAAGGGAAAATTTGGCATTTATGTGCAATACTTAACTTTTCTTGTAGATAAATTCCAAATAGTAAAGTGTCTCTAGATTTTAAATATTTATCTGGACTTTTGATATCATTTTAATACATGTAGAATTCTTCAATTTATTTTGCACATCATAGGTATATTCTATAGAGTTTGCACGGAGCCTTTGCAAGTCTCTTAGTCTAATTTTGTCTTAGTTTTCTCAGCGTTAAAAGGTAAGACAATGCCTAACTTGATATATGCTAAAAATTATAAATAATTTGGAAAAAAAAGTGCCTGGAATATAGTAGGCACTCAATAAATGGTAGCTAAATTGAAAATGTTTTTAAAAATCTTCATTTGAGGTATATTTTAGTGAATGCTTATGCAAATTCTTAGAATGAATATGACAACAATCTTTATCCTACCTACATCCAACTTTAGTGGTTATATCAAAATTGCTTTCTCAAGCATGTTGTCGGTACTGTCTGCTTTGAGTGTTTTATATAGTAATTTAGTCACCGCTAGATGGCGTTTTTTGATGTTAGTAGCTTTCAATTCGTCTCTCACCAGGGAAGAGCTTCATTATTCCTTCTTTTCTTCATTCACTTATTCATGTATTGATTCACTCATTCATTTGTTCATCTCATCAACCCATCCATTCACTCATGCTACCATTCACGTAATACAACTTTATTGAAATGCAAATATATTCTGAACAATGGAAATTTAAAACAAAATAAAGCCCAAAACCAAACCCAGAACTTTAGATGATTCCTGTGCTTAGAGAACTCACAGATTTCTTGAAATGCTTTCAACTTTTATTTAGCAAATTTATCAGGAGCATACCTTGAGCCATCCTCTATTTTAACTGTCATAAACAAAGGGGAAGGAGAAGAAAAGCAACTCACCCTCCCAGGTTTTGTGTTTTCATAGAAAACAAATAGTTATGTAGAATAAATAGAAGCTAATTTAATGGGAGTGACGAAAAGTTAGCACAGATAACACACCCTCCCTGAGCCAACCCTTTCCTCATGCTCAGAGACACATAATTTACAGAGTTAATTTCTATAGGCGGGAGTTTTTCCATGTCTGTCTTGGTTACACTGTGTGCCACTGTCCTGCTGAGCTTCAGTTTTGTCCTGAAGCTAAAGTGTCCAGGAATTATAATTGATTTTTATTTTCAGCTAATTAATACTTCCCTAACATAGTTTATTTTCCCAGTTTGGGAAATGAGAGCAAATATCTATCTGATCTCTTTTCTTCCTTTATACTATTAGGTCAAAATGGAAATACAGGCCATTTTTTTTCTTCCTCTTTGTCCATTTGTGTATATCTCTGGTGAAGAAAACTTCCAAGTCAGAATCAGCTAGTACACAGGAAAAGAGCTGCTGAATGCCGGAGGCATGTCTGCGCAAGCTTTACTGCCCTATTTATAAGACAACAGGGTGCTTTGCTTAGAAAGCCCAGCTTCTTCTGGGAGCCCACAAGCAAATCTGTTACCAAGCAACAACTGATTTCATATGAAAACCAAATTTAAAAGCCTACATCATTAATTAAACAGATAAGAATATGGTTTTCCCACAGTTACTAACCTACAAACAATGAAGTTCTGCATCTAATACTAGCCATCATCATTTAGGTTACAAAGATGTTCTTGTTTTCAATGATATAAATGGGTAACTGCTGGGAAGGTAAGGAGGGAGTGGCCTGGATTAAAGTCTACCTGTTGGTTAGGGATGTGGAGTAATTTTCATCTATCAGAAATGAGACAGCCAGGAGATCTGCAGGTAGACTTCAGGAAAGGTGCACAGACCGATGTTATCAGTTTAGCATAAGAGGTGTCATTTCAATCTTAAGTGATAGGAAAAGAACAAACAGAGAACAAGCATGTCATAATAGACTTTACAGGAGTCAAAGCAGAAGAATAAAACACTATAGATCCCCAGATCGGCCATTTTCAGCATGTATATCCCCCAAATTATGTAAGAGGGTGATGTCCTACAATTGATCATTTTTTAACAGACCCACAATGTAGTTTCCACTGTAAATACAGGATAAAGACTAGTTTGCGCTCTATTTTGCTTTTAAACTCTACAAAGACATGGTAAATGAGCGTGGCAGGCACAGAAAGAAAGTTCCAGAACCTAACATTGTTTCTACTAAGAAGTGAGAGATAGATACCAGAGGCAGGAAGACTCAGGGCTAACATTCTTCCTACCGGGGTGATGAGAATAAACTATTCATAAGCATATGTTAATTAGACGATCTCAAAAATGATGAGCTGGCTTAAATATTATCTCTAAGCCATCTTGGTGGGAACTGACTACTCACAGCAATAATCCATATAATTACTTTAAATACTGATGTCAAGTACAGTTTTTAGCTCTGTCATGGGTAGGCATGTGACGGATAAAGACACAAATGTTGATTTGGATTTGGAAAGATTTGTAGATGGACACAGTGGTGAACAGCTGTAATCCCAGTACTTGGGAAGGTAAGACAGGAGGATTGAAGGTTCAAGGCCAGTCTCAACAATTTATTGAGACCCTTTTTCAAAATAAAAATAGATAAATAAATGACTAAAAAATAAATATGGCTGGGGGTATAGTTTGGAGGGAGAATGCCCCTGGGTTCAACCTCCAGTACAAAAAAAAGGAAAAAATTTGTCTATACTTTTGAAATAATTATAATGATAATCTCCTTTCAAGTGGTTGTAACACTGTAAGACTCTGATGTTCCTAAAGGGATGACTATAGTTGATCACTCCTTGTGGTTCTCTTTTTACATTCACATAATGAATTATTCTTTTACTAAAGCATTTGAGTTACTTTTCACAGAGATTTCTTTTGCATGATGTGCACTGCACACATGAATAAACGTGTTTTTCCCTTATTAATCTGTCTTTTGTTTTAGATGTGAATCCCAATTAAAAATGTATGAAAATTGAGAGGAAAAAAAGCTGTTTTATTCCCTTTGCCAGTCACAATCGGCTTCCAGCATGAGGCTGAATGCTTGCCTACATGAGGCCAGAGGAAAGCCAGGTTATCCCCTGAGAATGTCTCTGGTGGTAGAAGTGAAAAATAGGGTAAGAGTTGAATCGGTGTTGCTACATAGTTATTTAACAAGACAAATGGCTTAATTTTTTCATGATTAGATTCAAGTTATACTTCTTCAGTAGAAATGCTGTGCAAGTGTTGTTGATTCCTTTTTATGGTGTTATTTATAGAAGCCCACGGTGTCTCTCTGGTAATGCTAATTTTGATCATCTGGTCAAGAAGTTGGCTGCAAGTTCTTTTGGCTATTTTCCCATTTAATCATGAAGTTTCCCTACTGATTTAGTATATATTGTTGATTCTTGCCCAAACCAATTTTTACCATACTAGTTTCAAAATGTTGACTTTTTAGCTTTATATGTTCTCATTCTTTTCTTTCTTATTTATGTGGTAATTTAGTTAGTTATCGAGTTATTGGTTGATGGTCTCATGGCATTTTATTCAATTGGTGTTAGAAAATTATTGATTCAACTGGAATTTGAATTATAGATAAAATTGAATATTAAACTTTTTTATTTTGATATGCAATAGAATATCCTTCTTCAATGGAAATACATACTGGAGTATGAATGTGTAAAATTACATGACGCTTGTAATCTACTCTCAAGTAGTTCAGAGAAAACTAAATAAAAGGCCAGGCGTGGTGCCTCACACTTGTAATCCCAGTACTTTGGGAGGCGGAGACCGGAGGATCCGGGTTCGTGGCCAGCCTCAGCTCTCTCTCTCTCTCTCTCTCTCTCTCTACCTAGTGAGGCCCTCCGCAACTTTGTGAGACCCTGTTTCAAAATAAAGTATAAAAAAAAAATAGGGCCGGGGGTGTAGCTCGGAGGTAGAACGCCCCTGGGTTCAATCCCCGGTACCGCAAAAAAAAAAAACTAAATAAAATAAAACAAATACACCTATATAAAATTGCTATATAAAGATATATGTATGTGTGCATGTGTGTGTGTTTATGAGAGACACAGAGAAAGAAAGAGAGGTGTGTATATATGTGAATTATAAAGCAAATATGGTAAAATAAAAATCGGCTTATTTTGATAGATGATACAGGAAATTTTTCTACCCTATTTTTTATAACTTTTCAATAAGTTCAACAGTATTTCAAAATAAAAATAATAAAGGAGGGAGATGGTTAGTGGGATGGGGTTAGGAGGAAACCACACCAAGAGATGTTGTGTGCATATATGAATGTATCACTTTGAATCTCACTATGACATATCATTATATTGCACCAATAAAATTCTAAAAATAATAATTAAAAAAGAATTATATCTAAAAAATAAAATAAGTAGAAAAAAAGGAATGATTCTGACTGGCATTTTGGGCATAGTACTTAATGAATCCCTAATGATATTTGTGGTCTCATTATAAAATCATGGAAACAATGTTTGAGACTATTAAATTTACTGAAGTCATTGTTTGGTGTTTTTGTTTTATTTTTGCTTAGCATCCACATTTATCTTAAACATAATCATACAGACTATTATGGCTTGGGTTTAGAATGCTCCCCCAAAGCTCCTGAGTTAAAAGCATGCCCCCAGTGCTACAAGGTTCAGAGGCAGGGCATGGCTGGAGGGGGCCATTCACTGGGCGTGTGGCCTTGGGGACTATGTACATTCCTGGGCTCCCTTCTCTTGCTCTCTCTAGTTCCTGTCACTATGACTGAGCGTGGCTTATCTCCCTCAGGTGCCCTGTCTGTGCTGCTGTGCTCTCTGCCTCAGAGCAGGAGACGTGCAACCATAGAATGAAACCTGTGGAATCTCTGAAACCAAACCTGGAAGCTCAGTAAACCTTTCCTCCTCTAAGTTGTGCTTATTGGGTATTTTGCTCACAGCAATAGGAAAAGCTAACTAAAACAATTTATTCTTATTATGTTAATAGCAGCATTATTGACAAATTATTTTCAATTCTTGATTTTGTAATTTTTTTAAGTTTTTTTTTTTTTTTGCAGTACTAGGGATTGAATCCAGGGGCATTCTACCTCTGAGCTCCACCCACAGCCCTATTTTTTATTCTTTATTTTTGAAACAGGGTCTCACTAAGTTGCGAGGTCCTCACTAAGTAACTGAGGCTGACTGTGAGCCCGTGATCCTCCTGTCAGCCTCCCAAGTACTGGGATGATTACAAGTGTGCGCCACCACACCTGGCACGTAATTTTTTAAATTTAAAGAATATAATGGAGTAGATACTTAAAGAGTGATTGGTTATTAGGTCCTGATTTTATTTTTTGCGGGGGCAGGTACAAATGTGTCATTTAACCCAATTTTTATAATAACCCAGTGAGCTATGCAGTATTTTTAAAAGCACTTTTAATGAAGAAAATGACTTTTAGCACTTACTTATTCAAGATCACATAATTCTAGTAAAAGAGCCAGCATTGGAATTCAGAGCTATCTGACTTCAAGTTTATGATCATTTCAATATTTAGTTTCCTCTCATTAAATTTGAAATTGCTAGTATGCATGCTATATGACCAAAATTAGTACGAATATGGAAAAGGAACATTTGAAAATAACAGGTTTTCAATTTTATTTTTTAAATAAACATTTCTCAAGTGCCCAAGATGAGTCTGTATCTTCTATCTCAGAGCAATATATTCATAGTGCCAACTAATCAGCAAATTCATAGTCATATTTTCTCTTCTATATTCACCATATGTTCTTAATTCAGAAGTTGACTAGATCATTAAAACACACATTCAGATCTGTACTTGGCATGATGAATACACATCCTTTACGTTTTGTTTACTATGGCTGTAACCTAGTGATTCTCAACTGGGATAAGGAGAAGAAATACAGATAAATATCACCACTCATTGCTTGCCATTTCTGGACCCCTCAGGGTATAACAGAATCTAAGCATGATTTGGAATATATGCATTTTGAAAAAGCTCCTCATATAATTCTTGACAGATCCCCATCAAATGTTGCTCATAATCTCATTTTGAAGTTTAAGATTAAAGTTATATTCTGAGAATTAGTGTGTTATTTCAGGAGGGTAAATCAGAGGAAGCATTTGTGCTCTTTTGACATTACCAGTTACTGCTGGCTTTGATCTAATCTACATAAAAACTTAACATTTGGGAGGTTTTTAGTCTCCAAAGAAACCGTTGTATCGTCAATATACTTGAATTAAATACTTTTTCAATAACAACAAATTCTAGTCTGACAAATGAGGATTTCCAGAGTGATCTGATTTTACTTTCCTTTATCTCCCATAACCATCTGTTTTACAGTAGTTTTATCTTTACTTTGAAGTTTTAAAATAATGTACCCTCTTTCAATTATAATGGTCAATGCTTTAATTCAGGCATACGGTCCTGTATACATGAATTGATGAGATGCAGCAGGATGTCACTGCCACACACACATCTGTACGTATGAATGCATATGTGCACACTCAAAGCGTCAGTGTCTCTGCCTCACTTAATATTTAATTTAAATCTCTAACCTCTCTGCTTTTTGCAGGCTCCTATCCACTTATAGCATTCTTGGGTATATTTGAATTCTCTATGTTTTTAGACACATTATGAAGCAGTTTGGAGTGCAATGTTTAGGAACTGAAAAATTTCCTCATTTTTCTCAACCAAATAGAAGGTCAGAATATTTTTAAAAACCGTAATGAGAGATAATGATTAGGAAATAATCCTCCAACCTTTAGTCATTCATTAAATATAAAACAATAGAAGGCGATTACTAAGTTGTTACTAAACTTCAGACATTGTGCTCAAATCTTTGTAGGAGGAAATTTTTCTAAATAATAAAATATATTAAAATATTAAGCATATATTACCATTGTACTAAAATAGAAAAATTATTACTATCTGGTATTTTGGGCCAACAACTTTTAATCTGTTACTTATCTTGTTTGCCTACATGAAGTAAAATATTTTCACTTCCTAAACATTGTACTCAAAAAAAGCTTCATAATGTGTCTAAAACCTGCTTTTTCTAACAGGAAAATCTACTCTTATTAGAAAAAAATATGATTTCAAATTGGATACGAACTAAAAGCAAATAATGATGTCGATATTCAATCTTCTTGAGAGTTTGGCCTATTTTATGGGTAACACAGCTCAGTGCTTCTTTGGTCAAGTGCAAGTGTATTGAGGTCTGCACCAAAGAGTAAGATATTAATATTCATTAAGTGTATCATCAAAACCATCACAAAAGAAGCAGATATAATCTCCTACTTCAGGAGGGGCTGTTTTAAATATAAACTATGATTAATTTTGACACAAAGCATGTTATGGCTCTAATTATGTGTCCTGGTGGGTTAGTCTATGTTGAGAAGATTCTCTGACCCTTAATGACAAGTATAAATGAGAAGAATTGCTCATTCAAATGAAAGCTCCCATGACAGCCTATTCTTTTATAGCAATGCATAACATTTAGTGCTTCAAACATGAAATGATATTGAAAAAATGTAATATTTAAAATGAAAGATAGATTGTCAATATACTCAAAATATTATTGTTTATAGCTTTGTGAATCCAATAAGTGATTTGAGCGCCTAAATAATACTCCTCCCAAATACTTGGCCTTTCATATACTTCTTTTTATCCTATGAGACTGCGGTACAATAATTATGTACATTCCAGAGTCAAGACATTCCACAAAATTTAGTGCCTCTTAACTTTAATTACAATATCCTCTCTCAGGAGAGAAAAGGAGTCTTACTGTCGTTATTTAACAGGTGAAAAATACCTATACATGTTGTGAAGATGGCTATTTTGCCTTTCCTTTTCCTAAAAATTTGAGGGGAAAATAGCTGTCCATTTGAGACTAAGTTTCTGAAGACAATGACTTATCTGAATTCACTGAGGATAATAGTTCAACTTTGAGTCTCTTTCCAAAGTGTCTACAAGTCCAGCCTCACTTCAGCTTTCCTTCCAGTCTCTTGAATTTGACATCTGCTATGCTATCATCTGATTAAGCCTTTGCTTAGATATATGTAACAACAAATTAGAAAATATATTTGTTCTAATGTGTTTCTGTACGTACATGCCATATAAAATTATCAAAAATGCATTTGGTATAAATATATCAATTTATAATGACTTAGACCTTAGCCTGAGTATAGAGACTTGAAGGACTATATTTTAAGTTTTGATGCATTTAATGTACTTCGGAAAATAGTTGAGCTAATGAAGGGGTCAATGCCTGAGAAGGGTTGTAGATGCCTGAGAATTAGATATACTGTGAATATCAACAATCACCAAGTACTCTACATAGAGTAACTGATCAATAAATGTTAGCAGATATTTCAATGTAAGTAAAAATGGACGTGTAATAATGATGCCAGTTTCTCATCATTCCCACTGCATAGATTGGTTACTCTAACTAGGTGTGATAACGTAACACCAAGATGTCTTTGTTCAAATGCTGATGTCTAATAACTTAGGACAGCACAGATACATTAAATCACAAACCAAGGAGACTCAAATGAGAATCATTTCTTTGTTCATGCCTAAGCATTGCTTTCAGATTTCCAAAGTTTAGGAATAAGAGACAACTTCAGGGATTTGTGAAAAAATGGCAAGAAATAGGCCCAATCACATACTGATCACAAACTTCGAGAAAATACAGTGCAGGGAATAGCCTTCTCTTGCTCAGGGGACAGATTAAATGACCTGGTAATTGTGTACCCCTTTTCCTTTTATAACTTCTATGAATACAAATGAACTATTCAGGTGGAATTTCAATAATAGGTACCTTCAAAGATCCTATCATGAACTAAACACTTTTGCATAGCTACAATCCACGGATTCCATCAGTGCAAAATGCATATGAACTAGTAGATTTTGTAATTTAGATTTTGAAACAGTTTTCCCATAATTTCATCTAAAAACTGTCCTGAAGTTCTGAAAGTATGTGACTTTATTCCATTTCTCTCTTGTTTGATGCTTCAGAACAGATAAATATTTTTAAATCCCCTTTATTTTTAAATTTATATGTAAAAATCAATTTTATATCCGAGTAGTATTGCTATGAAGGTAGAAATCATTTAAATATTTTTAGCAGAGAAATAAGCACAATAACATCTAACTACATGCTTTACCCTGACTCCAAAACTATAATAGACATATTATATGTCTGTAATAATAAATTAGAATAGATTTGTGACTGGCAATTTTTTAATTAAGAATAATTTAAGAATAGAAAAGATAACTTAATGTGTAAAGGAAAACTAAAATTTTCTATGCTAACTTCTAGTTTCAGAGGAAATTCTAGATGCAAATTCTAGAGGCAAAGTAAAATACTACACATATGTATTCATTACTCATATTTGACACCCAACACTTCAAGTTTTCCATTACATTATAGTACCGCTTCTTGTGGATATTTGTACCTTTTTTTCTTTACCAACATTATAGTACCACTGTTATTTTATGGGGAACTTCCTTATCGTATAGCTTATTATTGGGACATAATATTCTGCTATCTTCTAATGAAACTGAAGCAGGGAAACATACATAATGAAAACTCTCACTGCCTTGATAGCCAAGGTGAAAGCCCATGGCCTAGAGCCAAGACAATTTAAACTCCTGCACAAGGTGGGACTGGAGTGACTGATGTGGGTGTGAGGACTGGTTGTAATTCCTGCGTTGAGTTGATTATTAAGGAGACCTGTAGAGACTGGTGTACAGCAATGGTGACATTATTTCTATTGCTTTGCTTCCAGGAAATAAATGAAAATCAAAATAATTTTATGTAAGAATAAGTGGTACAGACACAGTATTGAGAAAAAGTCAATAAGGATGTGTGATGGCAGTGTGATTTATACAGAATAGTTAAAGAATGATTCTCTGAAGTGAGACTTAAATTGCAAGATGATATAAGCCCAGAGAATAATTTGGAGCTGAAGGGTTCAAATGGAAGACATGGCAAATGCAGAGTCTAAGAAGGAAATGGGGTTTGGTCTGATCTAGGGAAAGGAAAAATGGCCAATAGATAGCAGGAGAGAATCAGAATGACATAGGATGAGCTGATTTGCTGTGTGCTGTGAGAAAAATTATTGTATGAAGAGCTGTCATCAAAATTGTTCCAGCCTAGGTGCCCATCAACAGATGAATGGTTTACAAAAGCATGGAATATACACACAATGGAATTCTACTCAGCAATAAAGAAGAACAAAATTACATCAGTTGCAGGAAAATGAATGAATCTGGAGAACCTTATGTTAAAGTGAGATTAGCCAGTCACAGAAAGTCAAGGGTTATGTAGAAGCTAGGGCGTAATCAGGATACATGAGGGACTTTAGATAAAGAAGGGGAAACCCCATGGGGCAATATGGGGGTCTACGGGAGGGGGGGTCTAGGGGAAGGGGCGTAGGGGAGAGAGAATTAATGAAGGAAACACTTCCATTGATGTATGTACATACGTCAAATTGTCAGTGCTAATTTCAATATCATTACAGGGAAGGGGAGGGAGCCCAGGGGAAATTCACCAAGTGCTGTGTGTATGTATGTCCCTATCACTTTGAACTTCATTTGATGTAAAACTACAATGGCCCAATGAAAGTATATTAAATTAAAAATGTTCCTAGGGAAGAAAAAGTTCTTATTATAGTAATATATCCATATTTCTAATATTTCTTCCTGGCAAAAGATTGAAATTATGTTTTGAAAAATAAGGTAAGATACTGAGAGTATATTTTAGGGAAAAACAAAAAGGAAACAGCTGAACATTTCTGCATAAGGAATAAACATTAATTTGGAAGAAAAGTACAAAAAAAACAGAGAAAGGAGGAAGTGAGAACCAAGAGGCATTTTGGAATGCTGGAGCCCTAGTTGATGGAAATAAATCTGTGTCTTTTCAAAAATTGGAAGACATAATGTTTAATTTTCAACTTTCTGTTCCTTTGCTGGTATGTAACCATTGTACCTTAGTTTCCATTAAAATTGTATTACATACAGCTGCCTGTGCTGAATACTGTTTTGATGGGGTATGGGCTTGGAGATAAGGAAAACAGCTGTAGGATATAAAACGGAGACTGAGAATTCCATACAAGCCAGAAATGGAAGTGAGATAAAATAGTGAAACACTGGGGATTTACAAAATCTTACTTCTTGACAATCTTACCAATACCTTAAGAAGCAGCCAAAAGCATCTCTGCTATACCATCCCAATACCCACCCCCAAAACAACCTCTCTTCCTCCTAGAACTAGTGAGAATTAAAGTTTCTAAAAGAGAGAGCATCCTTACATATTCATTGATGATGGTTTCTATACTGACATAGTTGATGCAGGGCAATATAAAAAGGAAAATATTCCAAATAAAATTGAAGGTCAACAAAATGAACTTAAAGCGATAACCTTGGAGAAGTACTAAAGCTCTATGAAATTAAATGAGAATGGAAATGACTAAGAACTCTCTCTGTTTATATATCTGCATTCAATTGACTGCTAAAGATAAAATCAACTGGACGGTTACAGAAAATGATACTGTGATAGTGCATCAGCCTCTGCATAAACAACAAAAACACAGAGTCCAGACTTGGCTGGTATTTTCATGAAAATGAACATATTGGTTCCTCATTTTAAAATCAATTTGCTTGTTCTTAGGTGGTGGAGCAGATAAAAACAAAGCTGTCAACTTCACACTTATTTTGAAGGTGACATCTGCAAATACAGGTTTCATTCTTCCATTGTCTGAGCCACTTTAGTCATTCACAGTCACAGCTGTCTGAAAAGACCCTTCTTTCACATCCTTTTCCTGGGGGCAGAGAAATGGAACTGGCTATTCATTTAGTCCACTTAGAAAAGCCCAAACCCTGTATTCTGAGATACTGAGCCTATCCTTTTGGAGTTGCAGCTGTTTTCTAGCACCAATCCTTTTATCCTTCAGAGAAGGGAAAAGAAACAGCTCTATTTATTGCTTAGAAAAATATGTATCTTCTTGAATTTGCTGCAATTAGATTTCTAAAATTGAAGGCATTGAACTTATATCACTCTGGGGTTAAGAAATAATAAGGCATGTGCTTGATTACTGGAAAGGCTTGTTCTTGTCCATATCTCATAATTTTTAAATTTAATTCAAGAGCCATCACTGCTATTTTCATCAAAATCCATCCCCCTTTGGTATTCCTGACACTGTAAGATCAACACAGTAGTTGTGAAGAACATTTACTGTGTTCCCTGAGAACTGGCTACATTGCCTGGATTCCTCTCTCTTCACAGTGGAGCAGGTATCTGATCATTGTAATGGTAATTTCAGAATGTGCAACAAACAAACGAACAAAAAACCATATAGATATTTGTAGATATTTTGGGCAGATTCTTTACTTAGTAGAAGAAATAGCTACAGAGCTGATTATTGAAGTATCATGGCATCAGAAGCATTGGATAAACCATGATCACATCTACGTTTTCAATAGGGGCACCAATGACAGACTGACTTCCAGACTCATTAACTTCAAGATCTCTATGTGACATACTATTAGATTTTGTTTTGTTGTGTCCTTGAAATACTTAGGGCAGAAGACTGAACGTATACAGAGAGGAATAGTATGAGAGGGTTTTAAAGCAATTTTATTGGGTTTGGGTAGTGTGAAAGCAAATGTTTTAAAATATTAAATATTCTTTATTATTATTATTTTTATTATTTGGCGCATTGTAATTTTACATCATATTGGGGTATATAATGACAGAAAAATATATGCACATGAATCTTGGTGCCCTTCCTACCAGTTCCCTACCTCCATCACCCTCCCCCGTGCATGTCTCTGAAATTAGAATTGGTAATGTTGTGTCCATTCATAGCATTATTTCAACTATTATATTCTTTGTAACTACATCCTCCCTCCTCCCTTCCCTAATCCAACTTAGTCACTCCTTTGGAATTTCTGTTCTTCTAACAGATGTTATTCTTATTTCCAGATATATCTCTAGTTTCCACATATAAGAAAAAATATACATCTATTTGTTTTTGAGACTGGTAAACTCGCTTAGTATAATATTCTTAAGTTCCATCCATTTTCTTGCAAATGGCATGATTTTGTCCTTTATGGCTGAATAAAATTCCATTGTGTGTATATACAAAAGTTTTGTGATCCATTCATCTGTTGACAGACAACTAGGCTGGTTCCATAATTTCACTATTGTAAGTTGATCTGCTATGAACATGGATTTGCAAGTATCATTATAATATTCTAATTTTCATTTCCTTTTGGAAAATGCCCAGGAGTGCTATTGCTGGATCATATGGTAGTTGCATTCCCAATCTTCTGAGAAACCACACTGATCTCCATAGCAGCTGTACTCTCTTGCAGTCCTACCAACAATGTAATAGAGTTCCTATTTTCCCACATCCTCACCAGCATTTATTATTATTTCTGTTCTTGATGATTGCTATTCTAACTTGAGTGAGATGGAATCTCAGTGTAGTTTTAATTTGCATTTCCCTGATTGCTAAAGATGTTGAACATATTTTCATATATTTGTAGGCTATTTGTTTTTCTTCTGTTGAAAAGAGTCTATTCAGTTGAGTTGCCGATTTTTTGATTGGGTTATTTTGTGTGTGTGTGTGTGTGTGTGTGTGTGTATTAAGCTTATTAAGCTCTTTTTATATTCTAGATATTAGACCTTTGTCAGATGGGTAGGTGGTGAAGATCTTCTCTCTTTCTGTAGGCTCTCTCTGTAGATTCTAGATGGTTTCCTTTGTTGCACAGAAACATTTTAATTTAATGCCATACAATTTGTTATTCATTTTTAATTTTCTGTGCTTTTTGGGGTCTTATTAAGGAAGTTTCTACCAGTACCTATATGTTGGAGAGTTGGTCCTATACCCTCTTGTAGCAGTTTGAAAGTTTCTGGTCTAATTTCTAGGTCTTTGATCCATCTTGAGTTGACTCTTGTGCATGGTGAGAGCTTAGGGTTTAATTCCATTTTTCTACATATGGATAGCCAATTTTCCCAGCACCATTTGTTGAAAAGGTTGTCCTTTCTCCAGTGTATGTTTTAGTGCCTTATCAAAAATCAACTGGTTATAAATATGGGGTACTGTTTCTGAGTCTTCTATTCTGTTCCATTGGTCTATGTGTCTGTTGTTGTGCCAATACCATACTGTTTTTACTACTATCACTTTGTAATATAATTTGAAGTCAGGTATTACTATGCCTCTGGCATGTTTCTTATTGCTGAGAATTGCTTTGACTACTTTGGGTCTTTTGTTTTTCCATAGAAATTTTATAATTTATTCCTCTATGTCTGTGAAAAATGATGATGGGATTTTGATAGGGATTGCACTGAATATGTAGATTGCTTTTGGTAAGATGGCCATTTTTTAAATATGTTTTATTGGTGCATTGTAGTCTCACATCACAATGAGTATCAGTTTGGTGTTAACATACATGCACACAGCTCTTAGTGTCCCTCCCCCCCTGCCTCCCCCCCACATGTAGCACTGAGAATGATGTTGGTATAATCTCATATGTACACATTGTTTATGATAGTAATTCCATAGATTTGAAATGCCAAGTTCGTGATCCCACCAAAGACCACCAGGAGCCGATTCCGATGCAAAGCACACGAGGGTCCTTTATTCAAGCTCGAGCTTGGGCTCCTGACGCACACCAATGCAGTGGTCACAGAGAGAAGCCCCTTGCTCTCTGAGAACAAAGCTTTTATCCCTTAAGGAGGCAGCCCACCCCACCTTTACATTGATAGGTTAGTTTAAAACATAAGCTTGTTGGCGTTCCCTGGTTGGTTTAATTTTCACACCTTAGATAGGGGTCATCATTAGGGAAGTATTAACCCTATATGGTGACATTTAAGCTGATTGGTCGGGCCCGCAGTACCTTTCTCAGAAATGTCCAGGATGGGTGAGGGGCCTGCTGACTTTGGTCAGAGTGGCCTCGCCCAAATTATCTGGAATTCCAGACCCAGGTGTGCTTGACAGTGATTGGCTGTTTCTAGGGGTTGCAAGGGACAAGATCAGATTAGCACACTTAATGGTTTCTACAGGGTATGGGGCACCAGGCTATAGAAACTTAACTTCTAGAAAAACAGATGCTTAGGCCTATTCTACTTAAAGCTTTAACTAAAGCCTGTCATGGCTTCACTTTGGTTCTTCAGATTCACTTCTTTCTTGCCCTACCCCTTCCCTTGAACCCCTTCCCTTGCACTACTGAGGGTTCTCTGTTGTTGTTGGAGTCCCTTTTGTGTCCCCACTACTCCCTAGGTTGCGCATATTAATGAAAACATATGTCCCTTTTTTATGATTGGTTAATCTCACTTAACATAATGTTCTCCAGATCTTTCCATTTTCTTGCAAATGCTGTTATTTTGTTCTTCTTTATTGCTGAGTAGAATTCCATTGTGTGTATTTCCCATAATTTTGTAATCCATTCATCTGTTAATGGATATCTAGGTTGGTTCCATAATTTGGCCATTGTGAATTGTGCTGCTATGAACATCGGTATGCATATATTACTGTTGTTTTCTAGTTTCAATCTCTTTGGTATGATACCCAGTAGTGGTATAGCTGGATCATATGGTGGATCCATTCCCAGTTTTCTGAGCAATCTCCACACTGATCTCCATAGTGGTTGAACTAGTTTGCAATCCCACCAACAGTGTAGAAGAGTCCCAATTTCCCCACATCCTCGCCAACATTTGTTGTTGTTTGACTTCTTAATGCTTGCCATTCTAATTGGGGTCAGATGAAATCTTAGAGTAGTTTTGATTTGCATCTCGCTGATTGCTAATGATGTTGAACATTTTTTCATATATCTATTGGCCATTTGTATCTCTTCTTTCGTGAAGTGTCTATTCATTTCAGTTGCCCACTTCTTGATTGGATTGTTCGTTTTCTTAGTGTAAAGTCTTTTAAGTTCTTTGTATATCCTAGATATTAGACCTCTGTCAGAGGGATAGCTTGCAAAGATCTTTTCCCATTCCGTAGGCTTTCTCATTAAGCTCTTGATGGCTTCCTTTGATGAGCAGAAGCTTTGTAGTTTAATGCTATCCCACTTATTAATTCTTGTTTTAATTTCCTGTGCTTTGGAGGTCTTGTTGAGAAAGTTTCTACCTGTGCCTATATGATGGAGTGTTGGACCTATGGCTTCTTCTAATCATTTCACAGTCTCTGGTCTAACTTCCAAGTCTTTGATCCATCTCAAGTTAACTCTTGTGCAGGGTGAGAGATAAGGATTCAGCTCCATTTTTTTACAGGTAGATAACCAGTTTTCCCAGCACCATTTGTTGAAAAGACTGTCCTTTCTCCAATGTATGTGTTTGACACCTTTGTCGAAAATCAATTGGCTATAAGTTTGTGGACTTGTTTCTGTATCTTCTATTCTGTACCACTGGTCTATGTGCCTGTTTTTGTGCCAATATCATGATGATTTTATTACTATAGCTCTGTAGTATAATTCAAAATCAGGAATCGTGATGCCTCCTGCATGGTTCTTATTGCTGAGAATTGCTTTGGCTATTTTGGGTCTTTTCTTTCTCCAGATGAAACTAATGACTGATTTTTCTAGCTGTGCGAAAAATTATGTTGGTATTTTGATAGAGATTGCATTGACTCTGTAGATCATTTTTAGAGTTCAGAGTTTTCACTCTAGGTTGGGATGTTTATATCCAGGTGAACACTCTATTGTTTTGTAAAATGAGGGTGAGGGAGAAGATTGTACAGGAATAGTCCAAAGCAGAGAAAAATCAGAAGGGAAGAGAAAATTGTCTATGGTGTCATCAATTAAGAAACAAATGTTAGAGGTGAGAAAAGAAAAAAAATAAAACAAAAGAAGAAAGTAAGTGAAGACTCAGATGGAGCTGGTCTTTAGACTAACCTATAGATGGACACATCCACATGAAAAAATGGTTGAATTTAGAAAGCAATGAAACCCCAAACAATACTAATAGCACATACACAAACAGAACAAAAATAATTAAAAAAAGAAAAAAGACCCTAAAATGCAAAACCAAACTAAACAGCTTAAAGATGAATATTAAACAGATAAAAGTAAAAGAAAGGATAAGAGGAGAGAAAGAACAAACTAACAAAGTAGTGGAACAAGAGAGACCCCTAAAGTATAAAAAACAACAAAGAAATAAAAATAAGTATTTATTTGAGGTAAAATATAAAAAGTAAAAAATAGAGAAAAATAAAAATAGAAAAAATTTTTAAAAAGTATTTTAAATTAATGAAAATTTTTAAGGAAAATAATACTTTTTGAAGTTTCAAGGAATGAATCTCCTTCTGTTTTGAATAGTTATGAGCTTCTCTTGTCCTTGCTTCATAAATTCTGTGTTTTCTTTGTCCTTTATCAAGCTGGGTCTAGGTGGGTCAAGTTGAGGTCATTTGAATTTTTTCTTAACTCCTTTATGGTTCAGTTTAAGGTTTGTAAAGCCTTCCTTGTGCCAGGTAGCTTTGATGTTATATTGGGTGAGGGAGGGAGAAAATCCTCTCCCTGTGCATAGACCCTGTGATTCTGGTTGCGTGACCTAAGAAGTCCTTGGGGTCTGAGTTTAAGGTGAGTTCCACTCCGCCTTTGTTATGTCCATTAGGCATTTGCTAGAGATAAGGCCTGAAAACACTATCCAGACTGCATGGACCCTGTCTGTGCAGGGTCTCTGGAGGGGTGGGCCTTGTTGGTGCAGTGGTCTTCCAAGTCTTCACAACCTAGGTTGACACTCTTGTGGCTTGAGCTCATGCTGCTGCCACTGGGCCTGTAGTGGAAGCTGTATCATTTTGCAAGGACAGCCTGCTAGCAGTTTCTGGTCAATGACTTTCCTGGGTCTGGGGTCCTGCTGCTGCTTCTCTCCTTGGTATCTCTGGTAGGCACTCCCTGGCCCAAGCTAGTCCATTGACAGTGTCTTCACAGCTGTGGCTAGGCCGTGCCAGTGGAGATGCTTGCCAGCATCAGCTCCCTGCAGCTGTTTGAAGTCTGGTCTGTATGGGTTGGTCTCTAGAGCTGGGCATCCAGGGGGAGTGGGACTGTGCTCAGCACTGCTCCAGCCCCTTCGGCAGATGCCACTTCAGTGGGAGATGGGGGGACCCTGTGCAGAGCTGGGTCTCCTAGGAAATTGGGGTGGAATGTGACTCACTTCTGCCCCTGCTGGGCAGTGGTTCCTGTGCTCCCTTGGTCTTGGGTGGGGGATTGCTGGGTCCTGTGCTTTGTCTTTGCCTACCCTTCCCCTCTCTGTCTCTGCTTAGACAGCACTCTGCGCTGTGATTGCAGATGACAGTGTCCCAGATTACGGTTGGAAAAAGTTCTGTATTGGCCACAGGCTGAGCCCCACCAGGCCCGCGCCTTTCCAGGTGACTGCTCTGTATAACCAAATATGCCCTTTCTATGGATCAGGCACTGTTAGCTTGTTGTTAGATGATAAGAAGTTGTCAATTGTTCCCACATTCCTCGCTTACCTCAGAACGGCTAAGGGAAAATTCTTCTCGGTCGATTTTCTTATGGAGCTCCAGGCTTTTTGTCTGTCCTGTCCACCATCTTGAGACACCCTTCGAATGCAAACTTTTATTGGCTTCTGAATAAAGATAGTTCACAGTTTACCAAAAAGTCATGTGCACATAATCCTATATTAGATAACTGTCAAAATGTTTGTTTCTTTACTTACATATTTTTATTCTTTCATTGAGTTGGATATTTACAATCAACACCTAAGGAAAACAGCAAACAAAAGTAGTCAGCATAGGAGTCATTATAAGGAAAAGTAATATGCCAGTTGTAATTAAGAACCTAAAACATTATTATTTTTAGGATCAACATTATAGATGGCTACTAGTGTATTGGACAGGGTTCTCTAGATTAACAGAATACACAGAATGAGTATATTTTTAAAAAAGGGATTTATCAGATGGCTTACAGTTTGCAGCAATGTAGTCCCAGGTTCTGACTGCACGTGGAGAGTCAGAGGAACCAGTAGCTGGTCGAACGGTCTAAGAGCTGGAGTCTTAGGATCGGAGCAACCACTAATTCAGTCCCAGTCCAAGACGTGAAGATCAGAAAGCTTCTTCGGAGAAAAGCGGAGCCGGCGGCTGACGA
>PVJS01015296.1:0-39099 GCA_004027185.1 Glis glis
ACACACACACACACACACACACACACACACACACTAAATACTAAGTTCTGAACGCTTGTAATCCCAGTACTTGGGAGGCTGAGACCGGAGGATCCGGGTTCACGGCCAGCCTCAGCTACTTAGTGAGGCCCTCGGGCAACTTCCTGAGACCCAGTTTCAAAATAAAGGATAAAAAATAGGGCCGGGGGTGTAGCTCGGAGGTAAAACACCCCTGGGTTCAATCCCGGTACCGCAAAAAATAAATAAATAAATAAATAAATGCTAAGGTCTGATATTCTTGATTAAAACAGAATCTGTTATTCCTTTGAGCATTTATATTCTAATAACATAAATATTTAGTAATCTGATGTTGTAATTTGTGTGTTTCAGCATTAGCACACCCTTTCGGAAGTCTTTTTTTTTTTTTTGTAGAGGATGATGAAATTGAAGAAATGCACATTCCAAAAGCGATGCATCTGAGAAGTCTTGGAAGCACGTTGAATAAGCATGATGATGACTCACAGGGATATTTTCCTTTTTCTTTCCAGCATGCTTTGTTTATTATCAGAACAGGTGTTTTATTGCAAGGAGGAGAGCAAGTCTTGATGCAACCTCATCCCAGACACACAAATCACCACCATCACATCATCAACTTCTGGGGAAGGGTGATTCTCATTCTCCATCTCTCCCTCTCTCCACTGGAGCCTTTATTCTTCCTACTAAGTAGCTCCCCTGCTCAGAAGCCAACCACTAGTACCGGTTGACCAGACACTTACCTAGGATGCTGAAGTTTCTTCATCTTTTTGTTTTGGTATTTGGATTGCCAGCATTTTATTAGACAGGCAGGGTGATGATAAAGCAGATCAGCTCTGCACTCTGCCCATCCCTCTGTACATCCACACTCAGTGCCTGGTTCCCCGCCCACCCCACCCATACCCCCCATAGCATCTGGGATTTTGACTATATTTCTGTAAGGAATCATTTGGTTTGGGCCTCTCTCACAGCCAAAAGCTCTCACTTCTTAGGAATCTCTGCAAACAACTGGTTTTATTAAAAACACATTAGGAAAAAATATGTGAAAATTAAAGGAGTCACTGATGACTGCTTTTATAGTGTTCAATTGATAATTCGACAGAGGAAAAGTCTCTATACCCCTATATTCCTCCATTATTGCACCTCCAAAGTAAATCAGAGGATTCTGGTTTAGAATATGGAGTTCTTTATAATGAGGAAGACTTGTCTTGATAAACTGAAAGGTTTCATTGTTGACAGTTTGGCTTTTCAATTAGTTTTTGTCATTTTTTTTATTTTTTTGTTTTTAGGATTCTGTTTTTGTTTTTGTTTTTTGGTTTTGTTTTGCTTCTGCCACTGAGCTGCCCCATACTGTAAACAATCTCAGCACAGAGGTTGAAAAAAAAATACAATAGAGCTTTGAGAGTGAAAATTGCCGAAATGCTTCACTAGAGGTTCAGGCTGGTAATGACAAGAAGACACAAACCAATTGTTTATTTTTTTCCTGCCTCCAGCAATATTTTTAGCTTACCACATATCTTTTTCACATGGATGTGATTTTTCCCCAATGAAAAATATATGCTAAGAAGAAGAATGTCTGCAATTAACTAAAATAAAAGAGCAAACTACAGCATGTGCTCCACAGTGCAATAAAGGCAAAAGGGCTCTTTGTGAAGAGACATTGCTCCAGGAAAATTCCTTTCTCTAACTGTGATGCATTTGCTTCTATTCTGCATTGTGAACCTCCCCGAAAATAGAAACTTTATGTTTAATTGATTTATTTGTAATGAATCTGGCTCGGGGTAAAGACTCTTTGAAGCTGATTGATTACTGCAACAAGCTTAAGATTTCATACCACAACAAACCTTTTTGTACTAATAAACAGTGGGACAATAAAGCTCTGGGGCATGGTGTTTCCCTTCACATTAAAGTGAGGATTTGCAACTTAAGTATGTGAGGGACATAGTTTATGTGCTCCCAAGAAGCAGACATAATGAACTATTTCTTTTAATGGCAGATTATCCCTGTTTCTATTTCCTGGAGTGAAGACCTTGCAAATTGATGTATCTGTCCTCTGAGGTTTTCAGAGAGGCATTATGGCATTTTAAAATATTAATATGAGAGTACATTTAGCTGAAAGTAGCTAGTCTAGGAGTCTCTTGTGGCTGCAATGTGGGTCACCAGAGACCTCCTGTCTCTCAAGGCAAATGATTTACTCTAAGTGTATCATTAAGATACACTTTTTGGGAATTTATGATGGTGCTTTTTCACCAAGTTATACCTTTTCCATAAAAATTTAAGTATTTTATGCTATTTTCCCTCACTCTTATTCCTTAAAAACCTGGTCAGTGTCACGGGCAAATTGTTAAGTGCCACCTCCTTCCCTGCCACTGTGGGTTTGGGCTGAACACTGATTAACTAGGACTGGATGTCACATCTCGTTACAACTGTGCAGAGCAGAAGACCATCCTAGGAGATTTGAAAAAAACAGCAATTATTCCTCCAAGGGAGACAGGGAGGAGCGGGTGGAGAGAAGTCCAGATTCAATGCATGAGTTGGATAATAGTCACGCAAAAATACTAATCAGAGAGCTGCCAAAGAAACTATTAAGAGAACTTCCTGGAATGACTCATTTTAAAAATAATCTCCACACACTTTTGAAGTTTTCTTTAGCATAACAGGTGACTTCTTGGTGTAGCATCTGGGTTTTCAAGTTTTTAAGAAGTTGGGAGATAGCTAAGCACAGATGAGGTAGAGAAAGAGACTCCACCCCAGGTTCTCTTGTGTTGTTTATTATTCTCAAGGGTCATGAGTTATTAGAGCCTTGAAATCTGACTTGATATTAAAAAGGAGACTTGTGTCTACTGCAGTGAGACAGATGAGGGCTGTTATCTCTTGGTCATTTACTCTCCTTATACAAATTTTTGCCTAGTTGTGCCAGTGATTCAACCAAATATGATATCCATTATTATGTATGCATTGGGGTGGGAATTGTCCATAAATATGCCTCAATTTCCACCTTCAATTTGACTGTGAAGCTACCATTTTCGGCATAGACACCTCAGTTCTATCACTGACCCCCTAGGCATTGGGACACTGCAATGATAGCTAAGACAGCATCATCTGTGGCACGTGTATTTTTGTGCACTTCTAGAGTTCAACTTTAAAACCTTATCTCTAAAGAGATGAAAATCAGAACCAAGAGAAGTCTTTGAAATAGTAATGAAGACTCAAGCTTACAGTCAAAGACATATATATGTGTGTGTGTGTGTGTGTGTGTGTGTGTGTGTGTGTATACACATACTTTGTATGTATATACACATACTTATACTTTTTTTCTTTCTAGGCAGGGGACAAAATAATTAATTCATTTAGGTTAGAAATCCATTATCAATTGGAACAAAGCTAATAAAACATCATGGTAGTAAATAGTATACTCCTTCCATGTGACTTTGGAGGATTCCCTGTGAGGAGATAATCATTTTACTAACAATAAACATCAACAGCTGAAGAACTAGTGAAAGCCGCAGAGGACCGCTCTCCAAGCAACATTTCTTTATACAGTCCGCATGGTTCTATTAGTGGCATCTCTATTATTTTCAAGAGAGTACTGTGAACTTCCTTGAGTAGGGAGGTTATGGCTACTGTACCTGCATTCTGAACATGTATTTTAACTTATCTTTGACTTGAAGCAAAAATGATGAATGAAGAAGAGAATAATCTTATTTAATAACAGAACCCCGTCTCTTCTATCTACAAACTTAATAACCCCAGCTGACTCTTCCAATAGGATACATACAAGTGCCATCAAGAAAAAAAAAATGTTGAGGGATGAAATTGCATTAAATGCTAATAACCTTTTCTTTCTATAGGAACTGGCTTTCTCCTAACAGTGTACTATGTTCATAACAATGGAAGCAGTATTTTTAAAGATGGGATAGCTATATAAAAGCTTACCTTGAGTAGTTTATGCAAAGGATTTATATTTAAGATTTTAATTAAGGCTTTGTATTTAAGATTTATATTTAAGATTTTATGAAAACAGAAGATTTATGTTTCAAAATCCAAACCAGTGGTACTCAACTATCAGCACTGTGTGCAAAGAGCTGTCAGCTTCTACTTTGCTACGGAAATTTTATTACTCTCTGTCTAGACCAGATTCACCTAATACTTTATTGATAAAAACATTTTGTATTTATGTCTTAATTCTCATCTGGAGAACTCAGAAGGCTTCACAGACATTACCTCATTCAAATGTCCGCAATGCATCTCTGAGGTAGAGGTGATAAGCATTACAAATGTTAGTGATATTAATACCGATATTTATATAGTGCCTCTTTCCCCCTGCAAAGTTCAGGAAATTTCTGTTACACATGCTGCTTTCTTTCTCACAAAACCAAAGTGATGTAGATTAAGAGCAAGAATTATTGACCCTAAAGTGGATGTGATATTCTTGGTATGTTACTTCCTAGAAGTGACATTAGTTGGGGGACACCCAGAGCCTGTAGAATTGACATTATCAGCATTTGGCTAGATTTATTTTGATAGCATTTATAAATTTCTTTATGAGTATTTCCTTAATCCTTCCAGGCCTAGCAATAGTTACGTGCTGAAGGACTCCTTCTTTGCCTGGGTTACTCAGCACTCTCAAGAGCCTGTTCTTCACATTAGTGGAGTCAGAACACACACAGGGGAGTGAGGACCTAGGAGACCTCGGCTCAGATACTGCCTTAGTGAAATCATTCAGCCTTCCTTAGCTTCTGTTTCCTCATAGAAAAACAGAAGTGTAACATCTGCCCTCGTTCATAACAAGGTTGTCTGGGGGACTGAATGAGAGAATATTTGCAAAAGCAAGTAGTGAGGTATAAAACACCCTTCAAATGGAAGTGTGTGACATTACCCAACATAAAGAAACAACAGGCAACAAACCTGTGACAAACCTCACTTCTATCATTCACATTATCGAACTGGTTGGAGTAAATATTAAATAAATAAGCCTTTTAAAATATTTTTCATATGAAGATAGAGTAATAGAGACCTCAATAGGGTATTACAAGTATCAACTGAGATAATACACACACACACACACACACACACACACACACACACACACACCTGTATTTTACAATTCTGGCTATTATTTTTATAGTGACCATATTAATTACCTGATTTATGTTTTTCCCAAAACACCATACAAAATGGTATCAGTATTTTTAAAAATGGGACTATTCAACATAATAAGGTAAGCAGTATTTTTAAAGGGGGTTGTTAAAAGTAATAATGGGAGCAGTATTTTTTAAAAGGAGACTGTTAAGTGTAAACTTACCTTGGATAGATTATTCAAATGATTCATATTTAAAATTTTAATTAAGGCTAATATGATTTTATGAAAATAAAGACTTATGTTTCAAAATCCAAACCAGTGGTGCCTGATCATCAGCACTGTTTGCAAAGAGCTGTCAGCTTCTAATTCACTACAGAAATTTCATTACTTTCTGTCTAGACCAGATTGATAGAAAAAGTTATTTCAAACATATTTGACTTTGTGTTTCATAACACTGAACTTAGTAAAAAAGCACTATTAAAAAGGGCAAAGTTTGGGGAAATTTGGGAGGATTTGGTTGAGTATTTATCACTACTCTCTATCATAATGGAAAATTAAAGAGTGGTCAAAAGTAGAAAAATATTTTTTAAAATTGGTGTTCCTCTTTGTTTAATTAATCAGCTCAGTGAGAACCTAACATAAACCAAACTTAACTAGGAAAAAAATGGATCCAAGGAAAAGTAACTCTCATAATTATTTTGTCCAAAACATTAAAAAAGTGGCCTATTTTGAAGTTGGATAAAATGTCCTTTCCTTTACATTCTTCCATGTCTTTCTAACAAGAACCAAAATGCCTTGAAATCTCTGACTGTGGTGCAGAATGTCACATCAGAAATAAACACTGAAAGAAATACAGCGTAGTTTACCCTCTTGCTTTTATTTTTGTTATAATTGCAACAGGCTTTTTACTTTTGTTTTTCAATAAACTGCATGTGATTACTGGGTAGATGAATCATCTGATCTCTTCCTCGCAGTTTTTTTTGTATAAGAAATAATTTCTTAAAGAGTAGTTTGTGTCTTATAATTAACATTCTATGTCATTCAACTATTTATAGAATTTTTCTTGGTAAAATTTGAAATTTCCAAATATAAACAACATATGCTTCTAAGGAACTATAAAATAATTTAAAATAACACCTTTTAAGAATAAATGCAAACTCAAAGTTTCTTAGTATACTTTCAATCATATAAATACTAATGTTTACTTAATTTTAACAATTTTTTATGTTTTGATGCTTTCAGTTACTTCATCATTGTGAAAATTATTAAATTGTCTAATTTCCCCCTGGTGTTAGCAGTTTTTTTTGTTTGTTTATTAACGCATATTTTATAAGAACATTTTACAAAACTAGAATGGGAAAATCTCAAAATTGAAACAAAATATTTTCAATGACACTATTAGTGGGAATATAACTAATAAACAGAATTTCAATGTCCTTTATAATGATTATTGGCCTACTAAGCCAAAGGTTGACCGCACAACCCCTACTGAGGGTTTTAAAAATTTCTGTGTTTACATTTGAAACATCTAAATATATTGCCTGTTCTCTTGACCAAAATTCTACATGATTCATATCCCTTTTAGAGAGTCACCTAAAAGTAAAACAAAATAAGCAATTATAGTCATTATTGGTAAATGGGTTCTCATGAATTATACCTGAACTTCCTGGAATTAAATTGTAAAACAAAAATGATTTAAGATAATTCCCAATCAAATGAGACAAATGGTGGGTTCAACTGATCAATTTCTTATCAGGCTGCCACACCTAATAGTTGCTCTGTGTCCAAAACAGAAAAGAATATTTGAGATAGTTTTCTCTCACTCAACAGCTAGCTCCAGTGAATAAGGGGTTAGTAATGTCTGCTTAGTTCTGAGCAAGCTAAATTAATGTTATCCCAAAGAAAACTCTGACCATGATGATCTGTCATCTTGGCTTTAGAAAGAACGCCCAAGACAAATGTTCAAGTGGACAAAAATACCTTCTTCATTCATAGGAAAGGGATGGGGGTGGGGCCAAGCATCTACAGATCAAAGGGGAGTTGACATCTAGAGCTTATTAATAAATCTTATAATTTGGTAAACAGAAATATTTCTTCATGAGGACTTCAGATGCTAATTCCAGAATCATGACATGATAGATAAGTACCCTTGAAAGTACCAAGTGGCCAGAAATAAATATAGAAGGAAGAGTGACAATACCTAAGTAACGTATTCATCAGACACTAACATACTATTGGATAAAGAAATCTGATGATATTAATTCTCCAGGATCTACCCTTAGGCAAGTTGACTCAAGAGCACAATAACTGGGTCACTTTTTACTGTTTATTTTAACAAAAGGATGAGATTGCATTAGCATAGGACAAAGTAAATATTGATTTGAGAACCTAGAGCATATAATAAAACATCAATCTTTTAAACCCTTTTAAGGAAACCCAGTCATAAATAAAGTTCATCTCCACTATATTTTCTTTTTCAGGAAAACAATTGATACATAATTCATCCATAAAGTATCTTCATTATTATCTTTACTGATTGCTACCCACATGTCCTAGTCATACCGACATTATGGCATATAGATTGCATTTTCTACCCTTCTAAAAGGGTATAGTGTACCATGTACTGCAACCCTGTTTTATTTATGGCACAATCTATAAGGGCAACTTTTAATAGTTCCACATGAGCTGAGTGCTAAAAGACAGAGATGACAAATGTTAGTATTATTCTAACCATGATAAAAATAAAATCAATAATTGCACTTTTGGAATCAGGAAAAATAACATTGAACTATTCCAGGTCATGTCTTGTCCATTTATCTCCTATATTTCTGTACCAAAAAAATACCATAATCGAGCTAAGAATATTGATGTACTACAACTATAAATAATTACTAAGTCATTTGATTAATCTTTATTTAAGTGAATAAAATACATCACAATGTTTACAGTGGCAATACTTCACACACGGATATTAAAATGCCCTTGGCACTTGTTTTGAGAGCATACTCTGCTCTAGGCATTAAGTGAGATCCAAAAAACTTAAGATATATAAGATATCATTGCTTTCTAGAAATTTCCAGTCTTGCTGTTAGAGAGGGTATGTAAATAAACATTTAGGCTACCACTCTGTGGTAGGGAGCCTTCTTGTCCTCAACTCTACTTTTTCTCTTGCAAGCCACATATAATTAACCAGAAAGACCTGTTAGCTCTAACTTTAAAATGCATTCAGCCATTTCTCTTCACTTTTACTTGTATCATCTTTGGTCCAAGTTACCACCAAGTCCTGCATGGATTATTGGAATAGTCTCTTATCTTAGGTATAGGTATATTTAATCCCAGGATATGGGATCCCAATGACACACCACTTGAAATGCAACCTGAACCAGCAACAAAGTTCTTTGCTTTTCTGGGTCTCCCAGGAAATAGATTGAAACGATATCCCCTAGAATAAAATATTTCATCTCAAGAATCTGCAGAGGCCTGCTAGACGTGCTTCCTTCTTAGTAGTGGGAGGTGTAGAATGTACCTCCTTTAATTCAGAGTGAATATTCCTGTATGTACCACCACACGATTGGACCCCTAAATAATTTACTTATGTTCAGAAGGTCTATCAGAATCCTGTGTAGCAATAGGCCAAAACAAAAAGCAACAACAACAACAAAACCCCTCCAGTATGCTTACTGTGTCTTGTCCATATTGTCCAATTAAAATAATGTTACCAATAAATTGGATCAATGTGCTATCCAAAGACTATAGATCCCTTTGAACTACATTATAGCAAAGAAGAGGAGAGAGTTAACACCCTCATGAGGCAAGACTTTGTACACATAGAAGCATATATATAATACTGTCTGCTTCAAATTAATGCAAACTATTACTGATCTCTGATCAAATGATTCCCTTCCTGATAGGGATGGGGGAAAAACAGATACCATGTGCTTGAGGTTACATTAATATGCTTATGCAAATATGTCATGTCAGCCATCAAATTTCCAATTAGACCTACTACCTGGGTGAATTTGTGGCAGGTCACTGTCCACTACAGAATTCATCTGTTTGTTTTTTGCTTTTTGGTTTTTTTTTTTTTTGTAGGGCCCACTCTGGTGAATTAAGAGGATATGTAATGAGAAATACTTCTACACCCATTATGTCCTTAACGCTGTCGGTGACCTCTGCTTTCCTCCCCAGGGCGCACTATTATTTCCTATTTACTATCTTGGCTGGAGGGGAGGTCATCTTAGAGGCTTCCACCTGGCTTTCCCCAGAGTGATAACTTTTACTCCACAGGCCAGAGCACTAATGTTAGGGCCCTGCCAAATACCAAATTTATTCAAATTATCTTGTTGGGAACAAGAAAATGATCTGCATGTGTCTCTGAGGTCAGTACAGCAGCTGCAAGACAAGCATTACACGCAAATTTGTTTATTACCTGACCCCCAAATGCCCCGACTCTATTTTGGCAGATGCTGTGCTGTGGTGTACTGTTCATCTTCCCCTCCGGGACTTTGTAACTCCACCAGTTACAAAGAAAGTTGCCTACCAAGAGTTTAGATGAATGTCTCCCGTCAGTAATTCTCCTTGGCTAATGGAGCTACTTCACCCCAAAGTGTGCCTCTTCCTTGAGGACAGCTCTCATTCAATGACTGGTTGATGTGGGGGGTCAATTGGTGATACCCTTGAAGGGCCATGCCAGCATCTGCACTCCTTCTGACATTGAATGGGAGCCTGATTGCAACTGCACTGCAATTCATTCTGCTCTGTACCTGATGCTACTCCCCTTCCTCTCATAGGTGTTTATGAGACCATTCTCCTGCAATTTTCCTGCACAACAAATCTCAGGCTGTTTACCAGGAACCCAACCTAAAGAGCCATTCAATAAAGGACTATACAGTCAAAGCTCACCAAATGCTGTGAGCATGTATGTCACTATCACTGTGAACTACATTATGTTGTGAGACTATAAGGCACCAATGAAAGTATTTTTAAAAAAACTATACAGTCAAGAAAAGTGATGCTGTACTCTATAATTATTGACAAGTTGAGATGGTCATAACCTATTGTTCTCTGAGAAAATAAAGATGTGGATGATGAGTTTATCTAATTTTAAAAAGTGTATTTGTGTGTCTTGATTCGTTTAAAACGAGTACACACTCACATACAACCATACTCAGAGAAAGATATCTGGAAGGATGCTATCCCAAATATTATGTAGTGCTCTTCTCATAATAGCAAGGACCATGAGAATTTTGCTCACTGCTTTATAACTTAGAACCTACTATCATACCTTGGTCATAGGAGATGCTCACTAGATATCTATTGGACCAAAAATTAAATTGAACAATTAACTAATATGTAGATAATAGGATTTAAGATGGCTATTTTTATCTTCATACTTCTCAAAATTGTTTCAAGCTATTACAATGATCATGTAAATATGCCATTTTATCATTTTATAGCTACATGTGATTATGTTCACAATGGGCCTCAGTGTTCCCTAGAAAAATCCATTATCATTTTAAAATATATATGCATACCCATTACAGGGTAGACATTTTACTCTTCCTGATCAAAAATAAATTGCCTTGATGAAGAGGAGAATCTAAATTATCATTTATTCACAAAGCATTTGAACATTAAATACCCAGTAAATACCCTGAGAACCCACATACGGTCATACTTAACATTCTTCAAATGATGCAGGAAGATAGTCAAAGTATATGTAAAGAACCAGATATTTTGGATAATGTATGATATTTTGTAATGGAAAATGGCATTGGTTGTCTTTCCTCTCTACCCAGGAATTGATCTTGCCTCTGCATCAGAGCTTCATAATATTCTATTTCTCCACCCCACCTCCCAGAGTAACAGGTAATTATTGAAGCTCAAAGGATACCAATCTCTGACACTTACTTAAGGTCAAAATTTTATTACCAGGGAGATTTTACCATTTTATAGCTTCATGTGCTACATGTGGTTGTATTCACAATGGGCCTCAGTGTTCTCTATAAAGTTATGCATTTTAATTGGATTGTATTTTCTGGGAATGTCTGTCGTTCCTGCTTCCATAGAAGCTTACATTGAGAATTTTATGATACAGTTTTTTACATAATCAAAAAAAATGAAACGAGGAGGAATAGTCAATCCAATATGAAGAGGTTGTCTGCCATTTACCATTTTGAAGGAATTCTTTTGTAATGATATAAAAATAGCTTAAAGAGCCACAATAAGATTATAAATAAACTTAGTACTCTGAGCAGAAATAGAAACTGAATCATCATGAAATAACTTCAAAAACATTTTTAAAAGATTCCCAGCCTTTCAGTATCCCTATAAAGAGATCATTGGGAAATCATCTAAGAAGAAAATGAATTTCAGCCCAAGCCACAGTCTGCATTATTTAAGCCATTTTCTTTTTTTGCTGAACATGTCCTTCACTGACTTCTCTTGGACTGATTTGAGTCTTGGCTAGTACCTTCTCTGAGTGTCCAGGCCACCAGGCAAGTAATTACTAGGCTCAACATAATAAAGGCCATTTTTGGAAAACCTCTGTGTCTTAGTTGTCTAATATCCAGTAAAAAATAAGAAACATCTATAACTCACCCTTATTAATCACCTTGAAGCTTCACATGTTACTTAAGTCAAACTCGTCTTTGCTAGAAAAAAATAAATCTAAATTAATCCAGTAAAAATTAAGCAAAATAATACTTTTGAAGTTGACTCTAGACTATCACTTTGCAAATTAAAAGGGCCACTGGCACTCTTGTTGAGCTCCAGAATTCTAATATCTCACATCTATCCTTCTATTTTTCTCTCCCTCTTCTGAAAAAAAAAAATAGAGGTGTCTCTCTCCTGTTGAGTGTTAATTCCTTTTCCTAGCGCTAGTTCTTCAGGATCTTTTTAGTAACTTCATCTACCAATTATTCCCTCTGCTTTTTGTATCTTCTAATTCTCTCCTTCTCTGCTAATTCCTTACCCTAAGCTTAATCATGTTTAAGACTCCTCCATCCTAAAATCAGAAAAATCCACCAAACCATTTCACCTCCAACTAATACTTTGTCAAGACACCAATTACACTTGCTATTACCAATTCCTCAACTCCATCCACTCCTCAGGTCACCTGGCTTATCATTTTGCTTCCTTCATGACATGAAATCCATTGTTCCAATGACTACCCAGTCATCTAAGCCAAAGCACACTGGTGCATTTAAACTTTCTTTCCAACTTAGACAGTCACTCTTCCCTTAGCTTTTCTGACCGCATCACAGTCTCTCTTTCATACTTCTGCCAAATGAATTGAATTAACTCACATACTCAATCACACTTAATGCTCAAAGACCACCAAAAGCTAACTTTATCCAGAGCATAAAATTTACATTCCTTAACATGTCACTTGTCCAATTTCTTTATCATCAGCCCTCAATACTCTATACACTGGCTTCAAAGGATGGGCCATTTCTTAGATTACTTCATACTTCAGAAAGAGAGGACTGGATGTGTGAATCTTATCACAGGAGCAAGGATGAGACCCATGGCATTTACAGATCATGATGCTCTCCATTCTGTTCATGTAGAAGCAGGAAAGACCCTCTACTCTTGGGTTCACTCTTCTGTGTCTTCTGTCAACATTAGAGCTTCAGTGCTAGGGAACCAATATCAAGACCAGGCATGCGGAACAAGGTCAGAGCCATCCACCTTGCCAGCACCTAGATCAATTATTTTTTAAGAGTAATTTTTAAATTTTTATTTTTATTATGGTAAAATATAAAATTTATGATCTCAACTATTTGCAAATGTACAGTTTAATAATATTAAAATATATCACATTATTATTTAGCAAATCTCTAGAAATTTCTCATCTTTCAAAACTGAAACTCTATACCCACTGAATAACTCATTTCACACACTCCGCCCTGCCCCAGCCTTGGCAACGATTATTTTTACATTCTGTTTGATTACGTTAGATACTTTATGTAAGTGAAATCACACAGTGTTTGTCTTTTTGTGACTGGTTTATTTTGTTTAGCATAATGTCCTAAGAGTCAGCCATATTGTAGCATGTAACGTGATTTCCTTCTTTTTTAGAGATTGAATAATATTACATTATATACATACAACACATTTTCTTTATCGATTCATTTACTGTTGGTTTTCAGTTGTTCCCATCTTTTAACTATTGTAAATAACATTTCAATGAGCATGGATGTGCTATCTAGCCCAATTCTGGATGCTCAATGGAGGAAGTCCTTTTGGCTCACATGTGATCCAACCAATTCCCCAGAGTTGAATGAGGACAAAAGTATGGATAATATTAAAATTGTACACACACCTGGAGTTATTTATCAACCTCCCTCTATAAACATACCATCACTACTTTTTGGTGGGCAGGGGAGCATTTACAGGCATGGCAGAGGAAAATGATCAGCCCATACATACAGATAGAATGATATGCATCATCCCATTTCATCTTGCCTTTTTTCTTATCAAAATATATAAATATCTGTATGTTGAACTTATTAAGTATTCAAATGCATTGACTACATGGTAAAAAATTGGATTTTTCTGTTTCCTGGTATATTATTTCATTCAAATACATGTTCTGATTGACAAGTCTATGCTTAAACATTGGAAATACAAAGAAGAAAAAGAGATATTCCTACCCTCAAGAAATTAAAAATCTAGTAGTAAAAAGACTTCAAAATGAAACTTCTTTACATTTTTTTCTTAAATATTTGATTACTCAAAAAAATCACTGCTTTCTGGTATTATATTTTATTAAATATAATAAAAGTAACATATGTACACATAAACACATACATAGATACTAAATATAACAAAACTACCCTATGTATGTATATGTGGTGTGTGTGTGTGTGTGTGTGTGTGTGTGTTTACCAATTGGTCAATAAGATATCTCTGTTATAAAATGAAATGTTTTCTGCTTTTATTTAAAGGTTTTATAAGGCCGGGCGTGGTGGCGCACGCTTGTAATCCCAGTACTTTGGGAGGCGGAGACTGGAGGATCGGGTTCGTGACCAGCCTCAGCTCTCTCTCTATCTCTCTCTCCCTGTCTCTCTCTCTACCTAGTGAGGCCCTCTGCAACTTTGTGAGACCCGGTTTCAAAATCAAGTATAAAAAATAGGGCCGGGGGTGTAGCGCGGAGGTAGAACGCCCCTGGGTTCAATCCCCGTTTTTATAACACTGAAATAAAATTTATATGAATGATATGTATGCCTGTCTTCTTTCAGCAGCCATGTTTCTGCTCAGCTAGTGCAGACTCACCAGGATTTGAGGATGCAAACCCAGGTTGGTATGACGTTAATGCCAGGTCTTCCTAACCTCTCACAGTGTTGATAATTTTTTACCTTTTTGGAAAATTTTCAAACTTGCTTCATGGATATCATCTCCAATCCACCCCCTAGCTGGTCTCAACATAACAGCTGATAATTTTTCCAACATTTTAGACTCCTCTTTTATCTAGTATGACCTCTTGCCTTATTCTGGAAACCCACACGTAGGAAGTATGCATTACATCCTATCACCTCCTGAACATTTCATTTTTTGCCATTGGGTTCACCAATGCTGAAGCTGGCCACCCTGAAGGTAACGTCTAGTCCCTATGCTATTTCTACTCATCCTTGCTAACCTTGCTTCTTGACCTCTAGACTCACATGTTGTATCTGGACCATTCCAACTTGTTCCTCAGTTAGCTTCTAACTTCAGTTGGTCCATTTGTTTCTCTGCCTCCTTTGAATACCATGATCATTCTCTTACTAGTAATCAAGAGCCTTTAGCCCATCTCGGACTTCCTCTGCAGCTGTCCTGCCAATCCTCGGTGCTGGGCATATCTAACCACATGTTTTCTTTGCTCATGCTATCCCACTGCCAAATATTACCGAAGAGAGTCAAGAAAGTGCCAGTTGGCTCCACTACAAATTTATGATATCAAATCTCAGCCCCTCAGGACTACTTGGAAATCCTTTTATTCATTTGACTTTCAATCAGATTCTCCACAGTCACTCTTTCAAACTTCCTCCACTCTCCTCAAACCCTTAAGCCCACTCCCTTCCCTCCCTGTCATCCAATGACCTCATCTCCTACTTCCCTGAGGAGACTGAAGTCATTGACATGCGCTTTTAAAGCTATCTTCATAGATTAATACTATCTGAGCACAAGACCAGAGGAAGATCCAGCCAGTGGAGCCCACCAGGAATGGGGGAGGGAATAGAAATAGTGTTTCTTACATGTGGTTATGAAACACAAAGGCCAAAGATGGAGAATCTGATAATGGAAAGTGAACGGAGTCTCAGTATGAGGAGATCAATGCACCATGAATTCTGAGAACGATGGGCTTCCCCATTAAGAGGTGATACAGATGAATCCCACAGAAGATGTAGCAAAGGCCTGAGACCTTTTTTAATACCACTATAGCATGGCCTTTGTATGACTACTCTGGGTTTATTTAAAAGTTCATTTTAGTTCATTTCAGTGAATTAGAGTAGGTCCTACAACTTCCCAATACCTAATCTTTCATAGCAAGGTGTGTCTGCATTATTTCTATATGCTAGAATCAATCTCCACTATCCAGAAAGTGATTCCATTTTTACATCATCTTTCTTTTGTGTCTCCATATGTTTCATTGTCTGTTGTTCCTTGATGATCTACTATATTATTTTTCTCAAAAACTCTAAAAAAGAGAAGCATAAACCTCCCTTAACTCCAGGTCCTCCCCAACTACATACCTACCTTTCCTTCTTGCTATTCAATGGGTATAAAGTTTCAGTTGGTTATAAGAAAAAAGTTCTAGAGCTCTGTTGTCCATTGTACTTATAGTTAACAATACTGTGTTGTACACTGAAAGATTTTTAAAGAGTAAACCTCGTGTGTTTTTAGCACATTTTTTTAAAAAAAGCAACATCGGGGGGGGAGGGACACCAAGAGCTGTGTGCATGTATGTTAACACCAAACTGATACTCATTGTGATGTGAGACTACAATGCACCAATAAAAACATAAAAAAGAGTTGAAAAAAATAAATAAAATAAAATCATGATGCTGTTTAGTGAAAAAAATAAAAAAGCAACATCTGTACTTACCGAATCCCCTCCTCACCTGTGAAGCAAAATTCCTTTTAGTCTCTGGTTTCTTTCCATGCACTCACCTGAAAATGCCTTATCAGAAGACATAAACTCACCCTCACATGCCAAATCTCATGGTTTTTCATCAGTCCTTGACCATCTCGGTCTCAGTGCTGGTAAACACATCTTTGTAGCTGGTCATGTCTTGACCCTCTTGAGTTCTAAACGTGTATTCTTCTTCCTGTCTTTTTGCGTCTCTGATCACACCTGAATCTTGCCTTGACTCACACACCACTTCCGAACACTGATTAGGAACATTTTGTAAGGATGGATCCTCAGTTCTCTTCCCTTTTCACTCTACTTCCACTTCACCTATTACTGGGTGACACTGTCATTTTCACATCTCCACCTTTGACTTCCCTCCCACCTTTGAGACTTCCAACTCCCTATAATAGCTCCAGATGTCCAAGGTAAATCCAAAGGTAGGCAACTCTCTCTCTCTCTCTCTCTCTCTCTCTCTCTCTCTGTGTGTGTGTGTGTGTGTGTGTGCGTGTGTGTGTGTGTGTTTATGTGTGTGATACTGGGATTAAACCCAGGGGCATTCTATCTCTGACCAACATTCCCAACCCTATTTCATTTTATGTTAGTATACTTTTATTGCTGCATCATAATCATACATCTGAGTGAGGTTCAATGTGATACAAACATACATGCACATAGCATTTGGCATGTTTTCCTATGGGTCCCGCACCCTTATTAGTGAGGTTGGTAGTGATCCCTTCATATATGGACATAGCACTATTTGAACTGTTTCCTTCATCAGGCCTTCTTCTTCCCCTTCCCTCCTCCCTCCCCCAATCATCTTCCACTCTTCTACTACTCTCACTCCTCATTTATCTGAAGTCCCTTTTTCCCTGTTTTCTCTCTTCCTTCCACATATGAGAAAAAAAAAAAAAAAACATGACCCTTGACTTGCATAATTACACACTGGCCTCAACTCTGTGATCCTCCTGTACTCACAAGTACTGTGATTACAGGGGTACACCGTAGCACCCGGCTAAGAATGTGTTCTCTTAAGCCATATTTTCTGTGTATACATTCTGGCTCTGCATCTAACTAGCTATGCAAACTTGGACGGGTTGCTTAAACCGTCATGATTTCTTCATCTGTAAAATGGAAATAATGAGAATACTTATTTCACAATTAATTACATGAGAGGTAAAGAATTAATTTACACAAAATACTAGAATGAGTATAGTACGTACATTTTCACTTAAAAAAAAGGGGGGCACTATTATTGTCACTCACCATTTCTGGCATAAATCTTATTCTTCACACTGTATTTTACTTTTCATTTAATAGCAACAGTATCACCTTGATCATCTATACTAAAATCCTCACAATCACCTTCTAGTCTCTTCCCATATCCATTTGTGCTTTATATCCAGATTTCATCAACTACATAAATGTTTACTCTTCCACTTTCTTTTCCTCTGCTACTGCCCAAGTCCAGAACTTCAGTATCTCAAACCTGAATTAATGCAACAGCTCTCTGCTTAACTGTCTGCTTCAATTTTTACCCCCAGTTCAACTTTAGCTTAACATTAATTTTCTAAACACAGACATCTTTTAAACCCTTTTCTGTATGATTTTTCACTCTCAGAGCAAATTGGAATGTTGAGTACAACCTAGCACTTTTCCCTTCTTACCTCCTTCCAGGTAAACTTCCTTGTTTGCTCAGGGGCACTAGAAATATTCCGTGTGCCTTTAATTCCTTTGTGTGTTTGCAAAAACTCTTCTCTGTGCCTCTACATCTCATCTATTTCATCATATCTATCAAATTTCTATTTATCTTTTAATAACCAATTTTAATAGCATGTTAAGTCATTTCTTTCATATTTCTATGCCCCAGGAAAGATGATAGATTACATAGATAATCAATAGATGATAGATAGATAGATAGATAGATAGATATAGATAGATAGGAAGGATATATTGCTAGTCAGTTTTTTGTTGCTGTGACAAAATACCAGAGGAAACAACTTAAAGGGGGAAAGATTTATTTTGGCTCCTGGTTTCAAAGGTCTCAGTCTATGCTCAGCTGGCTTCCTTGTTTCTAGGACTGTGGTAAGGCAGAACATCATGGTGGAACTGGATGGCAAAGCAAAGTTGATGGCTTCAAGGTGATGGGGAAGCAGAGAAAGAGGAAGAGAGACAGAGAACAAGAGGACCCACTCCCTTCATCCAGGTCCCACCTCCTACCATCTCCACCTCCCAGCAGTCCATTCACATCACGAATTCATGAATGGCCTAATCCACTGATGAGGTCAGAGCCCTCATGAGAGGGGCTGCCCCTGGACAGACGAATTATAAAAGGGGGCCTTTCAAAATGGACTGCACCCCATGTGGACTCTGCCTTGCTAGTAGAACATGACACTCCTCGCTCTGGGTGGCTATGCTCCTATCAGAGAACACTGAGGGACACAGACTTTTCTCGCACTTTTTCCTCAGCCTGGTGGCTTTGTCAAGGGGGCAAATCACACATCTCTTTGAAGGCAGTGAACAGAGGTTTGGAAGTTGTGTTGTGTGATTATGCAATTTCAGTAGCAAGGTGAAGGGCACTGAGGGTGGGTGGGGGTGACACTTCACATCCATTTCTATGCAGAATTGCTTCTATTTGCAAATCTCTCTGGGCCTCCTTCTGGCCCCTCACTTGGACCTCCAGGAATGTGAGTGGAGGCCATATCCCATTGGTGAATTCTAAAGAAGAAATAGGTATACTCAGCTCAGCTACACATACATTATTTCTTATCATACATTTACCTGCAGATCACATGACTTTAGTTTTCACGGCTAGGCCGTGAGCAATGTAGGACAGTCAGTGTCACCTTCCCCATGACACACATCCCAAAGTCTGCATTTGGGGAGAGTAAGTTTAATTCCATATTGTTATCCAGTCTGTTAAGTCCATATGCAAACATATACTTCAATCTAGTTTTTACTGTTATTAATAAAATCAGACTATTTTGATATCTTTCCCCCTGATCTCTATTTCTGTCCCTTCATTAGCACCAAATTCAGGGAAAAGAGGGGAACAAAACTGCTATTTTCCCTGCAAAAAAACCAACCGGAGAATCTAAGGAATGAGTAGATTCAGTAAATAAAAGCATAAGTATGAATAATTTTCAAGATATTTTGGCCATGAAAAGAAAAAACAGTTAAAAAACACATTTGGACCTTAACAGTGCAGTGACTTACTAATGAAAATAAAAAAGTAAAAGAACCTTAGAATGAGATTACTGAATGGACGAGGTTGTGAAACCAGAGGTGGGGGATTAGATTGCTGGTTCAGCACAGTAGAAATAAGCAGGAGTAAACAAATGCCATTCACTGAATGAGAATGAGAAAGTGGAGAAAATAAATCTCAGCCCCCAGAGATCACCAGGTAATGGCAATTGGCCTAATTAAGCACATTTTGCAAATGAGGAAACCAAGTCACATATAGGGTGGGTAGCCATTGTGGTTTTCAATAGTGCATCTAAGGGTACACATTAAGATGAAGGAGAGGGCTGGGCATGGTGGCACACACCTATAATCCCAGTACTTGGGAGGCTGAGAGAGGAGGACCAGAGGTTCAAGGATAGCCTCAGCAATGTAGCAAGACTCTCAGCAACCTAGCAAGATCCTGTTTCAAAACAAAAAAAAAAATTTTTTTAAAGGGCTGGGGGTGTATTTTAGAGGTAGAATGCTGCCAAGTTTAATCCCCAGTACCACACACACACACACACACACACACACACACACACAAAGAAAAGATGAGATGTAGAGGAGGGAGATGAGAAGTCTCATGATGGAGAGAGAGAATGAAATTATGATGTGAAAAAGTTAGGGAAAGCTTAAAACTCAATGTAAGTGTGGAGTTGATTCATGTTAAATTTACAAAGCACTAAATGTGGCTGCATATTTAAATCTCCATAGGCAGTGATCGAAATAGAAATGCTTCTTCTCTCCACCCAGTGATTCTGACTCAGTAGATTTGAAGTGGGCAGCTGAGATTTGTATTTTTACCAAACGCTTAAGACAGTTTGATGAGACCAGCTTTGAGGATTCAGCAATCGGAAATCACTGCTGCCGCCACATCATCTTTTCCTTACCAAATTAGAACTCTCTCATCCTCACACACCATGAGGGAGGTACAAAATCCTCTACTTCTCTGAAAGACTTGACAGAGTCCAGTTTCACACGACCTAACCAATTTTATCACACAACACTTTTAACACAAATCTTTCCCAAGCAGAAAGTTCCCCCAGCATCCCGCTAGGAAACTTCTCTCTTCTACACCTATCACAATTCTGTATATTCTTTGAATTCTAGTTTAATAGCAAAACTGCCTTCAGCTCACTGCATTTGTGGTTTGTGTCTCAGCACTTAATATTTAATATAAACACTGTTTGGTGCTTTCTGGGTCATGAGCATTGGTCTCATCTATAAAACAAACTTCTAACACACTTCTTTGTATGCGCCCCATTTCCATGCTCATGGGTCTATAGTGGTTACTCATAAAGTATATAGGGAGAGAGAAAGGAAGAGGGAGATATATTTTGGCTAATATAACTGAAAGGCCAGGCACATCAGCTCTGCTGTCCTTGGCATTAACTTCATTCCTACTTAGACCCTTTCAGGTCGTGACCCTTGGCAGCCCCAGGCTTATTTCTTACCAGCTAAGTCACCCTTGTAGACAGAGTACTTCATCCTGTCAGGAGCAAAACTTCCATAAATGATCAAATCTGTAGAATCTCCACGGAGCTAGGATAATAGTCTCTGCCTAAAATGGGTGAAGATTAAAAGCCAATTCTAAGCAAGTATTACCTCATCCTTTGGGGCTGTCTATTTTTAGACTCAGTTTTGCTCCTAGAGATAGAGGTGAATAACTTTGCCTTCCATTTCTCCATGCTAAATGCACATCTGACCTTCTCTCTTTACTTACTCACCAGATGGGCACTTTGGGGTTCTAATCCCTTTCAGCTGTTCTGACCACCTTAAAGATTCTCAGTAATTCAAGGACACCTTCTCCATGAAATACTGTGTATGAGCCCATTCCCACAGAGAACATGGGAGCAGAATTCTGTACTATAGAATTCATGCTAAATAGAATAATGCACAGGGGTGAGTTGCTCTTTTGTGGATTGGATTGTCTTTTTTGCAATTTTGTGGGAGTTTTCATAAAATCAACTGGGTACGTCTACAGTCCCCAAACTTCTATGTCATGGTTTTATTTACATGTCAATCAAAATTTTGTCTAATAAATGTCATGTTTGAAGGTTTGAATGTTTAAAAAAGTTTGAAGGTTTAAAAAGAAAGAAAGAAGAAAAAAGAAAAGAAAGAGAGCTGTTTCTTCCCAGTAGTTGTAGCTGAAATCCCCATTCTTACTCTCATTTGCCAAAGGTTAGGCATATGTCCATTCATAACACAAGTGGTCAATTAACCCCATCCAAAGGACTCATGTGAAAAGGGATGATTACTGAAAGGAAAATTGATTGACTTATGCAAAGAGCAACAAGGGAATATGCACTGGGAATAGAAAAGGGGGTCCACATCAGAAAAGTAAAATTAGAAGCAAATGAAGTCAATGTTTTAAAAGACAGTCAATTAGGAATCAAAAGAGAATGAGATAGTTGTAGATAACTTGATGTTGAAACCACAGGTACTTGGTAAACACTGTGGAAGAGAAGCATTTCTTAAATAGATGTCTCAGGTTATTTGAAGTAAGAGGAGCACCTAGTTAAGAGAAATTTAGAATGAATGAGAAAGCCACCAAAAGTAGGCTGGAATTACTAGTATCAAACTCCAGAGAAAAGTGACTTTAGACCCACCTTGTCCACAGAGACAACTAGAAAGTCTCCCAAGAGAAGCATTGGGAGCAGTTGAGATGCAGAAATTAGAACTGAGTATTAAAATCCTTGCTATGTTAATACAATGCTAACGACAATGTAAGCAGGGCTTGACCAGGCAAATCTAACATTATCACATGAAATGACTTGGTAACAAAAGCTCTATAAAGGCTTAAGCTCTTTCAAGTATATATGCAATCTAAAAGCCATATCACCTTGTCCAAAACAAGCACTCCCTAAATCCTAAAGACAAAGGTGTAGACGTAGACATGTGAGCACCACAGTACTGCTTGGCTTGGAGCAGGAAGCAGCACACATTGGGAAGTGTAGCTAGTGAGAATGTAGTGGGTCCATCTCTCAATGTTTTATACAGCACATTAACTCAGAGTCCACACCTGATGGAAGTTATGGAGGTTCCCTCTTTTTGACTTGGTCTGCAACAAAGGGGAAGTCCCTTAAACTTATTGTCGACAACAGGATCTTTGTAACTGGAGACGGGAAAGGAGTTATTTCTTTGATCTTTACTTGTGACCCACCCTGCACATTCTCTAGAGATGAGGTAGTGAAACCAGAAAGGTGGAAATTCCCTTGATTAAAAATAATCTAGAAAGTAAATTTACAGAAGGATGGAATCCCTTTATAAATTATATGGAAGGACGGAATTCCCTTATGTGGAGCTTAAATAGGTAGAGACTCAAAAGTTTCTCTAATAAAAATATTCTAGTTGAATGCAACTCACTGTTGACCAGAGCTTTGAACATTACATTCACTGGTACTCAACTACATTGATAGACACATATGTTCTTAGCATCATATTTGGGGGGGATTGGGGAATTGAACTCATCTGAGCTACAACCTCAGCCCTTTTCTTTTTTTTTAACCATGCTTTTATTGGTGCATTGTAGTCTCACATCACAATGAATATCAATTTGATATTAACATACATGCACACAGCTCTTAGTGTCCCCCACCGCCTCCCCACCCCATATGGAGTACCGAGAGTGACATTGGTATATTCTCATATGAGCACATTGTTTATGATAGTAATTCTATTGATTCCCTTCTTTCTTGCCCTTCCCCTTCCCTTATAATACCACTTCCCTTGCTCCACTAAGGGTTCTCCACTATCATCCAGAGTCCCTTTTGTGTCCCCACTACTCCCTACATTACTCATATTAATGAAAACATATGACCCTTCTCTTTTTGTGATTGGCTAATCTCACTTAACATAATGTTCTCCAGGTCCTTCCATTTTCTTGTAAATGATGTTATTTTGTTCTTCTTTATTGCTGAGTAGAATTCCATTATGTGTATTTCCCATAATTTTGTAATCCATTCATCTGTTGATGAACACCTAGGTTGGTTCCATAATTTGGCCACTGTGAATTGGGCTGCTATGAACATGGGTATGCATGTATTAATGTAGTTTTCTAGTTTCAAACCCTTTGGTATGATACCCAGTAGTGGTATAGCTGGATCATATGGTGGATCCATTCCCAGTTTTCTTAGGAATCTCCACACTGATCTCCACAGTGGTTGGACTAGTTTGCAATCCCACCAACAGTGTAGAAGAGTTCCTATTTCCCCACATCCTCATCAACATTTGTTGTTGTTTGACTTCTTAATGATTGCCATTCTACTTGGGGTTAGATGATATCTTAGAGTAGTTTTGATTTGCATCTCCCTGATTGCTAATGATGTTGAACATTTTTTCATGTATCTATTGGCCATTTGTATCTCTTATTTCATGCAGTGTCTATTCATTTCAGTTACCCACTTATTGATTGGATTATTTGTTTTTCTAGTGTAAAGTCTTATAAGTTCTTTGTATATCCTAGATATTAGAACTCTGTCAGAGGTATAGGTTGGAAAGATCTTCTCCCATTCCATAGGCTTTCTCTTTAGGCTCTTGATGGTTTCCTTAGATGAGCAGAAGCTTTGTAGTTTAATGCTATCCCACTTACTAATTCTTGTTTTAATTTCCTGTGCTTTGGAGGTCTTGTTGAGGAAGTTTCTACCTGTGCCTATATGTTGGAGTGTTGAACCTATGCTCTCCTCTAGTAATTTCACAGACTCTGGTCTAACTTCCAGGTCTTTGATCCATCTCGAGTTGACTCTTGTGCAGGGTGAGAGGTAAGGATTTAGTTCCACTTTTCGACAGGTAGATAACCAGTTTTCCCAGCATCATTTGTTGAAAAAACTGTCCTTTCTCCAATATATGTGTTTGGCACCTTTGTCAAAAATCAACTGGCTATAAGTTTGTGGACTAGTTTCTGTATCTTCTATTCTGTTCCACTGGTCTATGTGTCTGTTTTTGTGCTAATACCATGCTGATTTTATTACTATATCTCTGTAGTAGAATTTGAAGTCAGGGATTGTGATGCCTCCTGCATGGTTCTTATTGCTGAGAATCGCTTTAGCTATTCTGGGTCTTTTGTTTCTCCATATGAAATTAATGGCTGATTTTTCTAGATCTGTGAAAAATGATGTTGGTATTTTGATAGGGATTGCGTTGACTCTGTAGATCATTTTTGGCAGAATGGCCATTTTGATAATATTTATTCTGCCTATCCAAGAGCAGGGGAGATCTTTCCATCTTCTAAGATCTTCTTCAATTTCTTTCTTCAGTGTTTTATAGTTTTCATTGTAGAGGTCTTTTACCTCTTTGATTAAGTTTATTCCTAGGTATTTGGTTTTGAAGTTATTGTGAATGAAATTGTTTTCTGGATTTCTTTCTCAGTGGATTCATGGTTGGCATATATGAAAGCTACTGATTTTCTTAGGTTGATCTTGTATCCTGCTACTTTGCTGAATTTGTTAATCAGCTCTAGTAGACTTTTGGTTGAGTTCTTTTGGTCTTATAGATATAGGATCATGTCATCTGCAAATAAAGATAATTTTAATTCTTCTTTTTCCTATTTGAATTTCATTGATATTCTCCTGTCTTATTGCTCTGGCAAGAGTTTTGAGGACTATATTGAAAAGGAGTGGTGATAGTGGGCATCCTTGTCCTGTTCCTGATTTTAAGGGGAATTTCAGCAATTTTCCTCCATTCAATATGATATTGGCTTTGGTTTTTTATATATTGATTTAATGATGTTGAGGGATGTTCCTTCTATTCCAATTTTCTGTAGAGTTCTTAACATGAATGGTTGTTGAATTTTGTCAAATGCTTTTTCTGCATCTATTGAAAAGATCATGTGATTCTTGTTTTTAGTTCGATTTCTGTGGTGAATAACATCTATTGTTTTGCATATGTTGAACCATCCTTGTTTTCCTGGGATGAAACCAATTTGGTCTTGGTATACAATTCTCTAAATATGGTTTTGAATGCGCGTGGCAGGTATTTTATTTAGAATTTTTGCATCTATGTTCATTAATGATATTAGTCTGTAATTTTCTTTTCTTGAGATATCTTTGTTTGGCTTTGGTATTTATGTGATGTTGGCTTCATAAAAGGAATTTTGGAAAAATCCCATCTCTTTGAATTTCATGGAATAGTTTGCGAAGTATTGGTTTTAGTTCTTCTGTAAAGGTTTTGTAAAATTGGGCTGGAAAACCATCTGGACCTGGGCTTTTCTTTGATGGCATACTTTTTATTGCTGTTTCTATCTCTGTGCTTGTTATTAGTTGATTCAGGTTTTCTCTATCCTCTTGGTTTAATATAGGTAGGTTGTATGTGTCTAGAAATCTGTCAATTTCTTCCACGTTTTCCATTTTATTGGAATATAAGTTTTCAAAGTAGTTTCTTATGATCCTCTGGATTTCTCCACTATCTGTGGTGATGTCCCCTTTTTCATTTCTGATTTTGTTAATTTGGGTTGATTCTCTCCTTCTTTTGGTTAGGTTAGCTAGTGGTTTGTCAATCTTGTTAATCTTTTCAAAGAACCAGATTCTTGTTTTGTTGATTCTTTGTATTGTTTTTTTATTCTCTATTTCATTAATTTCTGCTCTGATTTTAGTTATCTCCTGCCTTCTACTGGCTTTGGGCTTCGACTGTTCCTATTTTTCAGGATTCTTTAGATGTGTCATTAGGTTGTTTATTTGGAGGCTTTCTGTTTTTCTTATGTGGGCAGTCAGTGCTATAAATTTTCCTCTTAACACTGCTTTCAAAGTGTTCCATAGATTTTGGTATGTCGTGTCTCTAATTTGTTTAATTCCAGGAATATTTTATTTCTCCCCTTATTTCTTTTCTGATCCAGTCCTCATTCAGAAGTGTATCATTCAGTCTCCATGTACTTATGTGATTACTTTTGGTCTTCCTGTTGTTAATTTCCAGTTTCATTCCGTTGTGATCTGAGAAGATGCAGGGAATTACATCACATCTTTTGAATTTGCTGGTGCATGCTTTGTGACCCAGGATGTGGTCTATTTTGAGAAAAATGTGTATTCAAGTGTTGCTGTTTGAAATAATCTGAATGGGTCTATTAGATCCATTCAGTCTGTAGTTTTCTTTTTTTTTTTAATTTTTTTTTGCGGTACCAGGGATTGAACGCAGGGGCATTCTACCTCTGTGCTACGCCCCCGGCCCTATTTTTTATACTTTATTTTGAAACCGGGTCTCACGAAGTTGTGGAGCGCCTCACTAAGGAGAGAGAGAGAGAGAGAGAGAGAGAGGGAGAGAGAGAGCAAGAGAGCTGAGGCTGGCCGCGAACCTGGATCCTCCGGTCTCCACCTCCCAAAGTACTGGGATTACAAGCGTGCGCCACCACGCCTGGCTTGTAGTTTTCTTTAGGTCTAAAGAATCTTTATTGATCTTTTGTCTGGAGGATCAATCTAGTGGCATGAGTGGTGTGTTGAAGTCTCCCAATATTATTGTGTTTGGGTCTATTTGGGACCTGATGTCCTGAAGACTTTGTTTTATGAATGTGGGTGTGCCCATATTTGGGGCATACATGTTTACTATCATTATATCTTCTCTTTGGATTGTTCCTCTTATTAGTAAGAAGTGACCTGCTTTGTCTCTTCTGATGTGTTTTATCTTAAAGTCTGTTTTGTCAGATATAAGTGTTGCTACCCCTGCTTGTTTTTTATTTCATTTGCTTGGTATATCTTTTTCTATCCTTTCACCTTTAGCATATGAGTATCTTTGGCTAGAAGTTGAGTTTCTTGTAAGCAACATATAGTTGGGTTATGCTTTTTAATCTACATTGCCAGTCTATGCCTTTTAATTGGGGAGTTGAGTCCTTTGACATTCAATGTTATAATTGAGATATGATTTTTGTTTCCTATCATTTTAAGTTCTATTTTCTGTTTGCTGTAGTGACAAATCTCCTTGTTTAGTTGCCTACCTGGTGGAGTTCACATCTCCTGTGGTTCTGAAAATTGCTTGTTTTTCCACCTTTGTGATTTATTTCTTTTAGGATTTTCTCTAGTGTTGTCTTAGTCCTCATGAATTCTTTAAGTGTTTGCTTATCATGGAACATTTTTATATCTCCATCAATTTTAAATGATAGCTTTGCTGGATATATCAGTCTTGGTAGGAAGTTGTTTTCTTCCAGGGTCTGGAGTACTTCATACCCTACTGGCATTCCTGACTTGGGTTGAGACATCTGGGGTACTTCATGCCCTCCTGGCATTTCAGACTTGGGTTGAGAAGTCTGGGGTGATTTTTATTGTTTTGCCCCTGTATGTCACCTGTTCTTTTGTTCTTGCTGTTTTTAAGATTCTCTCTTTGCCTCTATGTTAGTCATATTAATTATTAGATGTCGTGGGAAGGTCCTTCTTTGGTCCTGTCTTAACAGTGTTTTATTTTCTCCTGTATGTGAATGTCCAAATCTTTATCTATGTTCGGAAAATTATTTGAAATTATTTCTTTGAAGAGGTTTCTAATACCCTTGGTCTGTGCTTCTAAACCTTCTTCAATGCCTTTTATCCTTATATTAGGACATCTTGTATTGTCCTGTATTTCTTGCATGGCCAGGGTGTGTTGTGATATCTTCTGTATATCGTTGACTGTGTTTCAGTTTTGAATGAACTGTCTTCCAGGAGTGATACCCTGTTTTCCATGTGTTTGAGCCTGCGAGAGTTGGTTTCTATTGCAGTCTTTAATTAATTTATTGACTCCTTCGTTTCATTCAGAGATTCTTTCTGATTCTTTCTTAGAGCCTCAATTTCCTCCTTCATCTCCTCTATGCTTTCTTTGAGGCCTTTCATCATTCTGAAGATCAAAATTCGGAATTCTCCATATTGCATTTCCTGCACATCAGTATCAGTAATCTCACTTGTTGATGGATTGTGAGTGTTTCTTGTTTCCTCACTATTCTTCATTCTCATATTTTCAATTTTGTGTTTCTGTTGCCTCTGCGTCTTCCTTTCTGTGTATAAGACCTCTTTTTTTTTCGGTACCAGGGATTGAACCCAGGGGCGTTCTACGTCTGAGCTACACCCTCAAGACTATTTTTTATACTTCATTTTGAAACCGGGTCTCATGAAGTTGCAGAGGGCCTCACTAAGTAGCTGAGGCTGGCTGTGAACCTGGATCCTCCAGTCTCCGCCTCCCAAGTACTGGGATTACAAGGATGCGCCACCACACCCGGCCTGTATAAGATCTCTTGGTGGTACCTGTAGACCCAATTGGGTCAGTGTACTGCAGGATGTGGTTCCCTGCAGTCTGGTTGACTGGGGCACGGTGCATGTGGGGGGGGCACACGGGCTGTAGAGCTTGGGTGGTGGCTCGTGAGGTGCACTTCAAGGCGCGGTGTTGGATGCAGGCTCCGAAGCTTGGGTGTCTGTGCCTGAAGGTGCCTGGTCTCTGAGGTGCAGGTGCTGGGGATCGCATGGGCCCCAAAGGATGCACACAGGCTCTGGGTCTCAGGTAGCATCGGCAGAGTGTGCCCGGGCTCCGATGGGCGGCACTGAGGATCACGTGGGCCTGAAGGGGGCGTGGGCTCCGGGTCTTGGGTGGCGGCACCTGGGGGTGCACAGGCAGTAAGGCACAGTGCAGAAAAATGTGTGCGGGCCCAAGGGAGGAGTATGGAGGGTCGCACGGGTTCCGCGGGGTTGGAGGCGCGGCTCGGACGGTCACGCGATCTGGGGGTCTCAGGCTCAGCCCTTTTCTTTATTTTTTATTTTGAAACACAATCTCATTAAGTTGCTGAAGTTCTCACTAATTTGCTGAGGCTGGCCTCAAACCTGCATTCCTCTTGTCTTGGCCTCTCAAGTACTGAGATTATGGTTGTATACAGAATTTCAAGCCAGGCAGGTTTGTGCATGCTTGTACTCCCATTACTTGGGAGGCTGAGACAGGAGGACCACAGGTTCATGACCAGCCTCAGCTACTTAGTGAGGCCCTCCGCAATTTAGTGAGACCCTGTTTCAAATAAAGAATAAAAAATAGGGCTGGGGATGTAGCTCAGAGGTAGAATGCCCCTGGATTCAATCCCCAGTACTGCAAAAAAAAATCCAGAATTTCCCTTAACTAGGTGATCCTTTTACTTCAAATAACCTGAAACATCTACTTAAAAAATGCTTCTCTTCCCAGTGTTTACCAAGTACATGTGGTTTTAACATCAGGTTCTCTACAACTATCTCATTCTCTTTTGATTCCTAATTGACTATCTTTTAAAACATTTACTTCATTTGCTTCTAATTTTACTTTTCGGATGTGAACCCCAAAGACATAGATATCAATTACTTTTCCATTCCCAGTGCATATTCCCCTGTCACTCTCAGTAACAACCAATCAATTTTCCTTTGAGAAATTATCCCTCTTCAAATGAAAAAAAAAAAAACAGAATTTTCTCTTGCACTAACCAGTAGTATAACTAGTATTGTTCCCCCTGTAGACTAAATTTAACTTCATTACTAGATAAAAGGAAAGTCCAGAGCTCGTCAGAGCTTGATTTCTTTCATGTTTACAGGACATTTAAAGTTTGTGAAATAATAAACCTAATTCCCTAAAAGAGGCTGGGGAATATCTGACATACAACGCTATTCAAGGCAGGCAAAGATAGGCATTTAGCTATAGCCTCGCGTTCATGAAGAAACTCAGAGTTACACTTTTGACATTATTTTCACGTGAGGTTAAGCAAACATTTCCAGAGGCAATCTGCTAGGATCTCAAAAGAGTAAATATTCTTCCTACAACTCTCAATGTGTTCATCATTACCAGGACACACTACCCACCACATACTATTAAATGAATGCATTTTAAAATAAATCCCATAATTATTACTTTGTGAATTCTCCGGTTATGTCTTCCTGATTTGGGGAGGTTAAAAGCCTTATCATATGTCAACTTTTAATGTGTACTTTAATTTTTGTCAACTTGTGTTGGCTTTTCTTACTTTTTTTTTAATATTCAGAATCTTCTGGCCCGGGTCTTCCCAGTGACTTGAAGAGTTCACACTTGCATCCAGCAATGGAAAAAGACTCTTGCAGATGTGTTTGAAGAGAGGACAATGTGCTGTCACAACATTTGGCCCCAAGGCAAAGCCAGGCCCCCCATCTTTGTGGGAGTCACTTTGCTGTGAGTCCTTTGGGGTGGCATGGGCCTTCCTGGGAGTGAGGGTGAAACATGATCATGAGGTGAAATGAACAGGGAGAGAAGAGGAGAAACTTGGGGAAAAAATACCTCCAGGCTCTTCCATGCAGGCAGTCATAATGCTAACAGCATATGTTTCTTAGAAACCCTGTGTCTAAATCTGACATGTAAGTGACCTGGATTTTCTGGGGCAATCTTAACCACAAATATTATATTGCTTCCTAATCTGAGTTCAGCTATATTTATATGTATCTATACATATATACACGTGTGTATATATGTGCATACATGCACACATATGGCATCTTATGCAGAAATAAGAGGAGCAAAAGAATGAACAAAGGTTTTTCTCCTTTCTGCAGTTCCAGGGCACATCTGGAGCGGGGTGGGGAGGGGACAGATACATGGTGTTCACTCCCTCTACGGATCATGGTATGAAAGGTGGAACTCCTCAGTGAACATCAAGGAGCCGGGGGCAGGGGAAATCTCTTATTTATACATATATGAGCTCAAATGGCTTGGCAGTATATACATAGTTTCACTTTGATAGCAGAATAACCTTTCAAGAATTCTGAAATATAAATAAGAAATCAAATAAAAATGATATAGCTCCCATTAAATAAAAGCAGAGTGTGCAGCACTGTAACACAAAGCACTGCTTCCAAGGCTCCGATGACAAATCACTTGAGCCCTGCTCTTAAGAATTATCTCAGATCTGGAGCCCCACACCAGAATTATATATTATATTGCACATTTATTTATCAGTTAGGATAATGCCGGGTTGGTCTCCCTGAAACAGCTGTCCATTTTGGTGCCTTCATATTTTAATGTGTCTTCAAGACACAGACAACCAACCAGCTTCAATCTCCTATTGGCAGGACAGCGTCATAACTTAGTTTAACATTTCCTCTAGTGATTTTTTTTTCTCTGCAGTTGATGTACATGTCAAATAAAGTCTGTCAAAGCTGTTTCTCATAACATAAATTCCAGATGTTTTTGGCTTCCCAAAAGGAAGATGTAATAGGTTTGCTTTTACTAATACACTTAGATAATGAAAATAGAAGTATGGCTATAAAGTCCTTTTATATGCTTTTCATGTTGAAGTATGTAAGCCATAATATGTGTTCCTCTTCTTCCTAAATGAAGTCTATATGCAGGGTAAAAAAAAAAAAGAAAAGAAAAGATTTAAAGAGAGAAGAAAATGGAGTTGGTGTTAGGCTAAGCTAAAAGATAACTACTTTTGATGAAGAAAAATCAAAAGGATAAAATATACTGTAAGTTTACACTTTACATTGTCTTCATTCATTCTACATGTGAAAGTCATTTATTAAGCACCTATTGTGTACTCAGCACTGTGTGATAAATGAAAGGCGGAGAAAATATTCTATAGGAGGAAACAAGGTTTTTATCACGAAAAAATTAGTGAAATATTCAAAGGTAACATTTAAGCACATGAAACGGCAAACACTAAATAAACCTGAGTAATAAAAAAATCCACTGAAAGGCATAATCACTTGGTGCGGGGTTCATCTAGGGAAACACTGAGGCAGATACCACAGCACATCGACCTGAGGCCAGCACCCACAACGTCACCTGAGAACTTGTTGGAGGCACATTCTCTGGTCTCACCCAGATCTCTGAATTCAAAAGTCCAGCAAATTGCATTGATTGATTGATTGATTGATTGTACTGGGGTTGAACCCAGGGGTGTTCTATCTCCAAGTTACATCCCCAGCCCTTTTTAGATAGTTTTTAAATTTTGAAATAGGGTCTCCCTAAGTTACCATTCACCAGCCTCAAACCCGTGATCCTCCTATCTCAGCCTCCCAAGTCCTGGGATTACAGGTGTGCGTGTGCCACCGTGCCTGGCAGCAATCTGTATTTTAATAAACTCTCCCGGTGGTTCCGATGCTCCTGAGTTTGAGAACCACCACAAAGAGAAGCCCAGCATGAGGGGCACTCACTTGCTGGTTGTCTGGGGTATACCTCCCGTGTGTGTCGGGTCGTGTCTAACGTGTCTAAGAAACAGGTTCTTTGCCAAAATGATTCCCACAATAGACCTCAGAGCCAAAGTCCTGTCACTTAAATCTTCTGTCCCCAAGCAAAACTAGGAGGAAAAAATCGACTTTGGGCACAGTCAGCCCAGAATATTTTCTTTTTCCCTCACCAGAAAGTCATGAAATTGAAGGACATGCTGCTTCCTGCTGCTACAGGGTTCTAATCAGTGACTGATGTCAGTATAAACTGACCTAACTCTAGCTTTTAGTCTCCCTGGGAAGGTTTTCAAGACAGCCCATGACATGTTTACTAAAGTCATTTGGGCTGTTTCAAAATGTGTCACGTTCAAATGATGAGGACTTTGGCCGAAATGGAGAGTCTCCTTCTCCTTCTCGCTCTCAAACTCACTGTACTGGCCTTGGGATATTATTGAACTCAAATGTACTTTCTCTATGAAATTCTAAAGATTCGTGTACTCTAAACGTTTTTTTAAATGAATTCGAGATATTACAAATCTATCTTCTGACCTAGAGATTTTTCAATTTACCTGAACCACTTGGTGCTATCAAAGGTTTTCATTTACTTTATCTTTGTCCCTTGGATGACCTGGTTGCATGAGCTACCTTTGACTTAGTCCTGTAATTCTCAATTGGAGACAATGTTTGTCCTTGGAGACATCTGGCAATGTCTGGAGACATTTTTGGTTATCACAGTGGGAGGGTGGTGCCGCTAGTTTCTACTGCATGGAAACCAAAGATGCCACCAGGGAAATGTCCTAACTACATAGGGCACTATCCCCCTCCTCCCATTCCCGACAACAATTCTGGCCCCAAATATGAATTATGGGGCGATAAAGAAACCCTGCTTCTTTATCTACCTGTGCTAAAGGGCTAAATGTGCAATGTGTGCATGTATGATGTTGATACCCTGACATATATCAAAATGTATAATTACAACGCACCAATAAATGAACATAAAAAATAAAATAAATAAAACAATAGCATTCATATTAAAAAAAAAAAGACTAACTGCACCTGGGCGTGGTGGAGCACAAATGTAATCCCAGGTGTGCACCACCATGAGAATCTGTTTCAAGTTATAAATGTTAAACAAAAATCCTAGTACTGGGGGTGTAGCTCAGAGGTACAATGCTTCTGGGTTCATTTCCCAGTACCACAAAAAAAAATCCACTAAGGAGCCATGACTAATGGGTTTATTTTGGAATAGTCAGAATAATTTAATATTGAACAATTCATTGATACAATTCTATATATCAATAAATATAAAAAGAAAATGTATGATTATCTCCAAAGACACTAAAATTATAATATAAAAATTCAATACTATCCCAAAAGACATTGACTAAAATAAGGTTTGATGGATGTTCCCTCAATATGATACAACTTAAAGGCAAATGTCACCCAGGGCATGGTGGTACATGCCTGTAATCCCAGTACTTGGGAGGCTGAGACAGGAGGATTGCAGATTCGAGGACAGCTTCAGCAAATAGTGAGACTCTCATCAACCTAGTGAGACCCTGTTTAAAAAAAAAAGAAACCCTGCTTTATGTGGATTCTACTCTGTATGAAAGAGACAGCAGAACAACCACATTAGCATGTGGTAAAGTTTAGCAAGGTAAATGCTTCCGATTTTTCAATAGTTCCTTCAGGAAACCAATGTTGGTTTTGTTGTGTCTAGGAACCTTCCTTTTAAAAATGAAAATTCTTTCTCATAAAAATGAAAGTGGAAAAAATTAAAAAGGAGAGAGTTGCTAAGCACTTGTGGAAGGATTTGTCAGGGGAACTTATAGTCATGGACAGGTCATAGGACTTTTGAACAGTAAACTGCGTAGAGCTCCTCTAATCCTTTGCCATCACCATTACTTGGTATCACAGACTGAGAGCTGAGTGAGGTGTCCAGTTGAATGCCCCAGCCCGCCCTGGTGCCGAGGTCCACAGGTCTCTCTTTTGCCTTCCTGAATCTCTTCCTTCTGCTTCTATCTCAATTCTTTCTTCTTGCCATTATGTCATTATTTCTCTTCTACCTCCCTTCCAATTTCTTCCCTCTTTCCTGTTTTTCCCCTTTTCCTATGTTCCAACACATTCTCAACCCTCTTCCCTTCTTCTACACTTGCTACTCTAAACACCATGCCCCCTGTCCACGTGCAGGTGTTTGGATTTATGTACGGTGGAGCAGCACATCCTTTGTGGAAAGCAGCACATACTCACAGTAGCTCAGAAATGAAGATGACTTTAATCCATCTGTGCTTTTGGTTTTGGTAATAGGGATTGAACCCAGGGCCATACTACCACTGAGCGACACCCCCAGCCCTGTTTATTTTTTATGTTTTGAAACAGGGTCTAACTAAGTTGCTGAGGCTGGCCTCGAACCTGTGATTCTCCTCTATCAGACTTAGTTCTGGTTTTTGAAAATTTCTGTTTTCTCATTTGCTCCAAGGAAACCACAAGATTCCTGATCTTGTGTGCAGAGGGAAAAGAAATTAAAGGTTAGCATTAAACTCATACCCCTCTTTAGAAAAAATGGAGAGCTAGGTGAGGGCTTCTCACTGCACCCCATTTATTCTTAGCCCCATGCCAAGAAAAAAAAGTTTAGAGTAAAAAGAAATTAGCTGCCCGTTTGTTATGTGTTGTAGCATTAAAGAGGAAGTTTACAGTGCACTGGGAATCTAATGACAACACTCAATTGAATGCTCAATGAAATAATTGACTTCCATTTAGTTGGCTAATTTCTTCATTATCATTGGTCCCAGCTAAGTTCCATCCAGTTTACTTTGCTTGTGCACTATACTGTGTACATATTTAGGATTATGCAAGGCCAAACTCTGATGAAAAGATCAATAACTATTTACTTATCAGTATAGCATATTGCATGTGTGTGTCAGGCTTGCCCTGAGCCCCGTGTTTGGATGTATTGTAGTTCATATCTTCCATTGCTATACAGCGTGCTGTTCACAATGACAAAGAATTGTCTGATCGGCTGTGTTTTGAATATTAATATTGACTATACTGGCTTTTATTTGCTTGGGTCATGAAGATTTAATCATTTAACAATAGGTCATTGGAGTTCTGTTGTGTCATCAAATAATTATAGAATTTATGTTTTATCAGGAGCAAAACCACCCCAGTATTCTAAATCCCACTTATTGTCCTTTAGCTTAATGCTTACTGTTACCCTTTCTCGACATGTTTTCCCATCATGAAAATTAACCCACTCTATATCTTTCTGGAAAGAAAATAAACTGCTCCCTTGCCAAGCCTTTCATTATGCTGCTTCTTTCCTTCATGAATTGTGATCTAACAGGAGACCAGCAAAAAGCCCAAGCCTTTGAAGTGTTGCGCTAATTTGATTAATATGTAGTTACATCCTGTTATGATGCACTTTGCCTTATGCATTTTAAATGGAAAATGCAGAGTGGATTACATTTGTGTTAAAAACACAGCATACTAAATGAACTACACTGAAAGCAGTCTATAATAACAAGCTCTGCAACCACTCTACACATGCAGAAGGTTATTGTTTGTAGGTTAATGGTAATTATATGAAAATACATGTTTTTACAACAACTAGGATGTCAATAAAAATACCAGTGAGGTTAATATAGTTGCACTTAAAAATATTTACCCTACCAGTAATTAAAATCATTCTATAAATATCCTAATAGCACTTCTGTGATGTGTGTGTGTGTGCATCTATACAGGTATATAAGCGGTCCCTAAATTCTTTGAGGGAAAACGTATCTAAGTCAATCCTAAGATATCATGGAATCAGAGGGTAAGAGGCCACTTTCCTAAAAGGAGTTACATGTTTTCATACTTATTACTGGAAGAAAATAATCAAGTTTCCAGAGTTACTAGGAATAGTAGAATTAATTTTGTGTGTATCTTACTAAGGTTTGGGGGCTCTGGATGGATTGACGAAATGAAAAGAATAAATCCTATAACCAGATTTGTCCAAAGTTCCTCATCTCATCTCAATCTGATCTTCATCTCTAAAGCATTATAAAGTATCAGGATACTACATTCTTAATACACACCTGAAGTAGATGCTAATGATCTTAAAGATGTATAAAGATATATTTGTGATAGGGTATAAAGTTTATGAATATCTTATATCCTCATTTTTGGAAACACATGCACAACTATTTTTCCATTTGGAACATACATTTTTATGGTTACAAAATATTTTTGTCTTCCATTTATCTTTTTACAATGATTCATGATGGTTTACAATAGTCTTCAGTGGCTTAATCTCTGTAAGTATTTTCACTGGGACTTTTTTCCTGCTCACATGAATGTCATATTGAATCCAGCACCCAAATCTATTGAATAAACCCTTTGGCAGTTGGTTAAAATTCATGACTGTGTTCTCTATTGGAGCAGAAACTCCTAAGGAGCCCACAAAGCAGCGAACACTTTGGTGGTACCTCATCAAATTTGCTACCTAATAACCACTGTCTCTCTAGTTGTATTTATCACCTAAGGTTAGTTCAGAAAAGAGAATATCTTTTCTTAAAATGAAAGTAATTTAAACCTAAAATATTACTAGAAGAAAACTTTATGTCAGAATGCTTTCATTTTATTTGTATAGTCTGTAAAGTCATGTATGGAAGGATCTATGAGATAAAAAGCTCTTCGACCTTTTCTGAAGTGGAAGCAGAATCTTTCCTCCATATTCAAATGTACAATATTCGATATTGAAATGAAGAAGCAGCAAGATGTAGTGAAGTTTATAAGGTGTCATTATGTTTCTATCCGCACTCCTTTTATTAAAATCGGTTCTGTAGCTTTAGGGCAAGATTTAATTTCACATACCTGAGAATCATCATTTTGAGAATTACCATTAAAGTTTATAATGTTCTTCAAATATTTTCTAACAGTCTCCACAATAAGAGAAGTATTTTACATGGTGACATAGCACACACACCACTGCGTCCCCGTACAGATGCGCACAGGACTAAAGGAATATTTTCATGAAACAATGCCTACCCTTAAAACTTGCAATGAATGGCGATGTTTTCTTTCTGATTCTTTTTGAGTATTTGTAAAAATACTGGCCTACTGAAGTCTAAAGCACAGTCCACTTTCATTCTTTTCTCATTGGGTTGTGTGAATGTGTTGTTTCTCATGGACTCTGATAACACCTTTGCTAAGTTTTGCCATGAATGGTGTTCTTCTCTATCAGTTCTTTTTGGGTTTAGGATGAGTTTTCTAATTTTCCATTTAGAATTTGTTTTACTATTATAACCTCTTTCTTAAAACTGACAATCATTGGTTTCTGTTCACATTGTATTATTTCTTTACAAAGCATTGGTAGATTATATTGTGTTTTTTAAATCCTCATAAAATAGCAAAAGAAAATCTGTTATAGATATTGAAAATTGTTGATATCATGGAAAAATTATTTTACTTATTGGAGCATAGCTAAATAAATGACCTACCTGTGATTTTCTAAGAATTTAATATTTGGCAACCATATATCAATGTGAGTATAATTTCATCATCACATTCTCCCCCCAAGAAAACCCAAATACAGCATCTGTTGCAACTATTAACAGTTTATCCATGATAAGTAGTGAGATTTGATACAAAGTTAGCCCAATACTTGGCCCACCTAAGCCCAAGAAAGAACAGAGCTAATACGCTCAGTAATGTAGAAGGAGAAAAGAAAAAGGGGAAAAAATGTAGATAATTCCAAGGGCTGATTTGAAAGTGTCAGTGTGGTAAGAAGAAACTGGATATAGATGTAAAGTATTCAGTCTGTTCAATTAATAAAGGCACAACTTCTGTAGTAGTACACATTCTCGATGTTGTTCCCTCTCTTTTGTTTAGACATGCTGGGCTACTAAATTGAACATCCCTGCGATCTCCTATTTGCCCTCTCCTTTATCAAATATGAAGTGTGAAGTCTTTTCTGATGGAGCATCATGTGGTACAATGCCTTGTACATAGATGACATCAAATAAATATTTGCTGTTTAGATGGGATTTATCTGCTGGGTGTTTTCTCAAACAACAAATGCCATTATTTTAGCTCATTCCAAACCATCTCCAAACTTTTCTCCGAACCAATGAGAATCACCCTAACACTGTTCAGAACACTCATAAGTTTTCTGGATAGTCTGTGTAAAGGGGTAGAGGAAGTATTAATAACTTAAAATCTAGTGTTTCTGCCATTTTCTGTCTCTGCCTATGGCACCCAAGCCATCGCTGCTTCCTGACACCATAGCTTAAGTCTAGGAGATCTACTCCTTCATTTTAAATTAGCACTTTAATTAAATTAGGGTGGAAGTATACCCTCTAACCAGCTGAACAGCAGAAGAGCCTGGGTAACTCTTAACTGGCAGGTAAAGATATCAAGTTTCTCTTGGAAATGGGGGTTTAATCCTTTCTGTGATTGTCTCTCCTGGGCCCTTTTTTCTTTCCTTCTTAAGAAACATGTACTGTAACTGGGGTTGACTGTACCCCCAAGGCCAAAGATTTCAGCCTTCTTAGTTCTCCCAGAGTGTCCCACAGCTGTTACAGGGACACAAATCCTGA
>PVJS01015297.1:0-39099 GCA_004027185.1 Glis glis
TTTTTTTTCAGTACTGGGAATAGAACCCAGGGGTATTCTACCTCCAAACTACACCCCCAGCCCGATTTTAATCTTTTACTTTGAAACAGGGTCTCACTAAGTTGCAGAGGGTCTCACTAAGTTGCTGAGGCTGGCCTTGAACCTGCGATCCTCTTGTCTCAGCTTCCCATGACCTGGGATTACAAATGTGCGTCACCACACCCGGCTTCTATGAGCTTTTAATTCTCTTAACCTAGTAAGGAAGCAGGCGAGGTGAAAAGATTCATCTTCAGTTCCAAATTCCAGTCCATTCTGATTAGAGGGATATCCAAGCAGTTGCTTAATAAACACACGGGCTTCTTTCTGCAATGACCTGCTCCAACAACTGCAGCTATTAAGTCCTATTTCGCACCATCACTCCAGAGGGATTATGCATTCTTAAGCATTAAAAAAAACACATTTCTTTTTAAAGCCATTAGACTTGCACTTCAACATAAAGGAGATGGGATCAGTGGAGGGTGTTCTGGTTTTCTGTTTCTCAGGCCAGCCTCTTCGATGTCCTGTGAGCATTGGCCTGGACTGCCAAATCCTAAAAGGATTCCTCCCTGGCCTAAGCATCTGGATGCTTCAAAGGCATAGATACACCCTGTATTACCAAGCATTTGGAAGCTCAGCTTCAAGAAGGCCATTTATCAGCGAGCCTGGTGTGCAAGGTTTCTCTGGCTCTCAGGCTGCCAGGGGGCAGGCCGAGGGCCCCTGAGAATTACCATAAGCCCCAGAGCTGCTAGGACATCAGTGCGCCACTCCCTTCCCCAATCTCCCTAGCTCTCCAGTGAGTTGTAAGCCTTCTGCAAATGCTGAGTGTAAATAAGATTTCAGAACTCTTCCTGGCTTCAAATGTGCTTTCCGTTTTCTCACCAGCCCACTCCTCCCACCCTGCCCCTCCCTGCCTGAATTAGAAGCACTGCAACAGGCAGATTCGAAGGACCCTAAACTGCCCAAGTGGCATCTTTCTGTCCTCTGGTTAACTTCTCCTTCCCCTTTCTTCTTCACACGGCCAGGCTAAATGAAAGCCTTGCACTCAGAGATGGCTAAAATGCTCTGCCTGCAAACACAGCCTCCTGAAAACCGGCTTACCCTCTCCTCCAAATGAGAAAGCAATCCCCACTCTTTTCAGTTCCCCGGAACTATAATGGGGATTATGAAAAAGCATCACAGATGTAAATTTTCAAATGAAATGTAAGAGCCCTTTCAAGTGCCTAATCCTAACTGTAGAGTAAGGCTACAGTGTTATCGGAGTGGGTTTTAAAAACCAGGCTGATGATGCCCCAAATTAAGTTATTTCGTACCTGCCTGTGCAGAAGAAAGGGACATCAAAGAGAGATCTCATTTGGATGACAAACAGAAATAAATGTCAGGCCTGGACATTGAAGACATCTGGCTCTTTTTGGAGCCTGATGTTTGTTTCTTAGGTGGGGACAATTAGTGACTTCAATGAGACCCGAATGTGGTTTTGTTACTTCCTCTTCAAACTCTGTTGTGAGTCTATTTTGGAAGGCTTCTTGAGGTGTCGATTGTCTGACGTGTTACTCTTCACAATTTTCTTTTGTGTGTTTTAACAAACAAAAGTAGCTGTGTTAGTCAGCTTTGTGTTTCTGTGATGGAAATACCTGACAAGCACAACTTTGAGGAGGAAAGGTTTGCTTGGCTCACGGTGCCAGAGGTTCAGTCCATAGTTGGCCGGCTGCAAGGCTGAAGCATCATGGCAGCAGGGCATGGTGGAGGACAGCGGCTCAGCTCGTGACAGCCAGGAGCAGAGGGAGAGGAAGGGATCAAGGACAGATATAGTCTCCAAGGCCATACCACCGTTGACTTATTTCCTCCAGCCACACCCCACCTGCCTGTAATTACTACCCAGTAAACCCATTCAAATTACTGATCCATCAGTGGTTTAATCCACTGATGAGGTTAGAGCCTGCATGATTCAATTATTTCACCTCTGCACATTGCTGCATTGCCTCACATATGAGGTTCTGGGGAGCATTCCAGATCCAAACCCTAACAGTAGCCATTTAGGTAAGAAGTCAAGGTTGACCCAAATGCACACGAGGTCTGCACTAGACTATTTTAAAGGAAATGCAGTTTCATTACTTTCGACCTAGAGCAATAGAAAATTGCTTGGGAGAGGAAGGTCCCTGGGATTGTTCAAATGGAAAATTAACATTTGTGATTAATATGCCATTTGTCTTTGGAAGGACTTTGAAAGGTTTTGAGTCCATTCTCATATGTAATTTTAACGCTGCCTCCTCTGATCTTTTTATAGTTGATCTCTATCCAGAATAGGTCAGGTTCTCCATTGATAACACTTGAATAAAAAGAGTTTTGGTGCCTAGGATGTGACAGCATCAGTGACTCTAGACTGGGTGTGAGCCTTAGAGGGCTCAACAGTACTGGTGGGGTGGCTTTGGGCATGCCGTTAACCTCTCCCAGGTTCCATTTCCTCATTGGTAAGTAGGCATAAGGACGGTCCTCACTTCTTTGTGATGTCATGATGGTAAGGTGACCTAATGCACAGCGCCACCTGCAAGAGGGCCCAGTGCATACCATGAAGAACATCGGCTGCTCTCCAGGGATTTGCAAGATGAGTGGCACAGAGAGTCCCTGATTCACCAGGCCAGCGTCAGAATCTGAAAAGGTCTCTGTGCTCTGCGCCACCTTTCCTAGGAGGAAACCAGTTGACAAGGACACCTCCTTCTGTGCCCAGGCTTAAACTCTAAGTAAATAACAGACTTAATCTCATGGGAAGCGTGCGTATTTTGTTATGGGTACAGAAACATTTTATCAGTTTTCAGACCAAGTAAACAGTAGATGAAATGATGTCATTTTTTCCAATTTTTCTGATGTGTGAGGGTGAGAAAATCACAGTGTGAGATTCTGAGCAGCCTTCGAGGACCCTGTGGTACTATAAATAAGGCCACACTGCCACACTGGTGTCCGGGTGTGAGGGAAGAGCCCTGGACTGGGCTTTCTGGTCCCCTGGGCTCAAAGACCAGAAATACACACAAATACATAAACAGACTACCACTGTCTTAGTCTGTTTAGGCTGCTATAACAAAATGCCTTGGAATGGGTAATTTATCAACAACAGAAATGTATTGCTCACAATTAAGAGGCTGGGAAGTTCAAGATCAAGGCACCAGCAGATTCTGGTGAGGGCCTATTTTTGTTTGTTTGTTTGTTTTGTTTTGTTTTTGTTTTTCTTTTTTTTATAAATGGGGGTTTCTTGTGGCAGCCTCCCCCAGCGGAAGGGGCAAGGGAGCTCCCTCGAGCCTTTTTTTAGAAGGGCACCAATCTCATTTTTGAGAGTGGAGTCCTCAAGACCAGAGACAGTGAAATTACTAGAGGAGAGCATAGGTTCAACACTCCAACATATAGGCACAGGTAGAAACTTCCTCAACAAGACCCCCAAAGCTCAGGAAATTAAATCAAGAATTAATAAGTGGTATGTCATTAAACTAAAAAGTTTCTGCATATCAAAGAAAACCATCAAGAGTCTAAAGAGAAAGCCTACAGAAAGGGAGAAGATCCTTGCCAGCCATCCCTCTGACAGAGGACTAATATCTAGAATATACAAAGAACTTAAAAGACTTTACACTAAAAAAAAAAAATAACCCAATCAAGAAATGGGCAACCAAATTGAATGGACACTTCACAAAAGAAGAGATACAAATGGCCAAGAATATATGAAAAAATGTTCAACATCATTAGCAATCAGGAAAATGCAAATCAAAACTACTCTGAGATTCCATCTAACCCCAATCAGAATGGCAATCATCAAGAAGTCAAATAACAATAAATGTTGGCGAGGATGTGGGGAAATAGGAACTCTTCTACACTGTTGGTGGGATTGCAAACTAGTTCAACCACTATGGAGAATTCCATAGTGGAATCTCCATTCTGTGGAGATTCCTCAGAAAACTGGGAATGGACCCACCATATGATCTGGCTATACCACTCCTGGGTATCATCCCAAAGGGATTGAAACCAGAGAACTACAGTAATATATGCATACCCATGTTCATAGCAGTATAATTCACAATAGCCAAATTATGGAACCAACCCAGGTGTCCATCAACAGATGAATGGATTACAAAACTATGGGAAATACATACAATGGAATTCTACTCAGCAATAAGGAAGAACAAAATTTTGTCTTTTGCAAGAAAATGGAAGGACCTGGAGATCATTATGTTAAGTGAGATCAGCCAATCACAGAAAGTGAAGGGTCAAATGTTTTTTCTAATATGTACAAGCTAGGGAATCATTGGAATACCAGAGGAACTCCAGACAATGGAGGAGAAGCCTCGGCGGAGGCAGGGAGGTGGTCTAAGGGAAGGGGAAGGGGAAGAGTGAGGTTCATTAATGGAATTACTACCATTGACTAAGTGTACATATGAGAATATACCAACGTCAGTCTCAGTACTCTGTATTGGGAAGGGGTTGGGGAAATGGGGAGGCAGGGAGGCACCAAGGGCTGTGTGCATGTACGTTACTGTCAATAAGATTTTCATTATGATGCGAGACTATAATGCACCAATAAAAGCACATTTAAAAAAATAAATGGGGGGTTTCTCGTGGCAGCCTCGCCCGGTGGAAGGGGCAAGGGAGCTCCCTCGAGCCTCTTTTATAAGGGCACCAATCCCATTTCTGAGAGTAGAGTCCTCAAGACTTAGTCACTTCCCAAAGACTTAATGCTGCTGTATTTGGGACTTAGTTATCAGCATATGAATTTTGGGTGTTTATACATTCAGACCACACCAGCCACGGATGATGGTACTATGGATAAGTCATAACTCCATGCGACTATCTCCCCTAAGATGTGATGGCTCGACTAATTGGTCTCCACTGTCCCTTGGGCTCCTGAGTCCACAACTAGCTCTCACAGGCTATAATTTCTCCCCTTGGGGGGTATTAAAGTCTTTGGATGACAGTGTTGGGCCATTGAATGAAACTACCCTTGCACAAAGTCCCAAGGCAAGATGTGTTTTTCCTCCCAGATATCGATGTCCAGGAGAAAGACCCCTCTCGGCCGTGCTCTGAGGGGACACGGGCAGGCCCGTCGCCACCTCATGGGTACACATTTGGCATGAGTCCTTCAGTGCTGCTGCCGATATCTGGCCGAGGGACACTGTGGTTAAATGGGGGCAACTGAGGTCCCTTTACTTTTGGTGAAGAAACAACTTTGCCCGAACCCTCTGCTGATGGTCCAGATGGCCAAGACTCACCTAATGCTGGAGCCGAGCAATGGAAGATCTTTTCCAAAGAGTTTGGGAACTTTCTGTATTTAGCTCCAAACAGCATGTCCTCATCCCCGTGCTGCAAGCAGGCCAGCTGTCTCTCAGTGGGAGCGCGCCGCTGTGTCTACTTGACGTGATGCTCGTGCACTCGCTCCACCTGGAAGCTCAGCTCTCCTCCCCGCCCCGACAAGAAGCGCTCAGACATCAGATGCTGGTCTCTGTCCTTTACAGAGGAGAGAGCTGCCTTTTGCAGCTAGAAAATGGGCCACTGAGTCGACAATGAGTTTGGCTTCACTACTTATTTGCCAAGGTATAGATACCATTTTCTTTTTTTTTTTTTTTTTTTGCAGTACTGGAGATTCAACCTAGGGGCATTCTACCTCTGAGCTAAACCCCCAGCCCTATTTTACTTTTTGTTTTGAAACAGGGTCTCACTAAGTTGCTGAGGGCCTCACTAAGTTGTTGAGGCTGGCTTCAAACCTTTGATCCTCCTGTCTCAGCCAAGTACTGGGATTACAGGTATGTGCCACCTCGCCCACTCCATTTTCAAGTGCCATATAAACAGAATAAGAGCTTGGGGGCAAGCCCTGGGTTCAATCCCCAATACAAAAAAAAGAACAAAAAAGAACTTGAGAGCAAGCCATCAAGAATGCATCCTTCCTCCCTCCCATAACTCACTCTGCACACAAGCTGTCTTCCTTCCATCTGCTCACCAACACCCACAACATCTGTAGGAAGGACACCAGGAGAAGCCCCAGGCTTTGTTGCTGTAATGGGCTTGCTTGCACAGAATGAGTAATTCTCCTACTGCTCTCTCTCTCTCTCTCTCTTTCCCTCCCTCCCTCTCTTCCTTCCCACCCCTCTCTGGTACTGGGGATTGAACCCAGTGACATTCAACCTCCCAGCCCTTTTAAATTTTGAAACAGAATCTCACAGGTCTCGCTAAGTTGCCCAGGGTCTCTCTAAGCTGCTGGGGCTGGCCTCAAATCTGCAATCCTCCTGTCTCCACCTCCCAAGTCTTCCTTACTGTTCTCTTAACCATTCCTATATTTACTCTCTTCACGAAAGATTCAACTTTAAAAGAAAAGAGGCTTTAGTTAATCCATCTTTTCTAAAAGCAAAGGCTGGGATGAGAGTTGGAGTTGAATGTGAGGTTGTAAGCGGCACATGTATATAATGGAGGACAGTGGGGAAAATAAAAACACTGAATTTAGTAAAGGAGAAACTATCAAGGAGTCAGTCAATGAACACCTGCCCACATTAGGTGCTGAGACACAGAGCACACACCTGGCCTTTGAGTTCACCTTGCCATCCACTTCCAGAAGGGCAACTCTATTAGGTTGGTGCACGATACCACCGCCTCTGCTGGGCTGAGGCAGGAGAGGCTCTGAGGCTTGTTTTTCTTTTCCTCCCCCCCTTCCCCTCCCTTCCTTTATTAAACAAGAACTTCCCATCTGTATTAGTTTTCTATGCTACTATGACAAACTGCCACAAATGTAGTGGCTTAAAACAAACACAAATGTATTATTTTAGTTCTGGAGGTCAGATGTCCAAACCACCTCAGTGCGCTGACATCAAGGGTCGGCAGCTGGGTGCCTTCCCAAGATGCCCTTCTCCAGCTTCTAGAGGCTGCCCTCATGCCTTGACTTGTGGCCCCTTCCAGCAAGAGCCTCATCCCCCACCTCTGCTTCTGTGGTGTGTGTGTGTGTGTGTGTGTGTGTGTGTGTGTGTGGTGCTGGGGATTGAACCCAGGGGGCATTCTACCTCTGAGCTACACCCCCAGCCCTATTTTATTTTTTATTTTAAAACAGGGCCTCACTAAGTAGCTGAGGCTGGCGGCGAACCTGGATTCTCCTGTCTCAGCCTCCCAAGTACTGGGAGCAGTGGGCCACCACGCCCAGCTTTCTCTTCTAAAGACCCCGGTGATCATGTTGGATTCCCCTAGCAATCCAAGATAATCTCGTCCCCTCAAGGTCTTTGATGTGACCACATCTACAAAGCCTGTTTTGCCATGAATAGTAACATATTCCCAGGTTTCAGGGGATTAGGTCGTGGGTATGTTTGGCTGTGGACATGTTTGGGGGCCACTCTTCTGCCCACCATAAACCCAGAACTGCTGAGTGCCTCTGGGGGCGGGGCGAGGTGGCCGCGGGGCAGTGACCCCAGGGACGTGATACTCAGGCTTGACGTCAGCTGTCTGAGTGAGCCGGGAGGCCAGAGCTTTGGATTTGGACCAAGCCCATTATTCTGGGTTCTCTCTCGCAAAACCACACAGTTCATTGTTTATTTGACCAACACATTAACTGGACTGGCATCATGATGACAAATGTATATACATAGATATAAAAGTCACCAATTATCTTTTACAGATCTTAAGGTGCCCAGGAAGCAAAAGGAGATGTTTCTGTTGGGTGTAGCCTGTGTTCTTCACAGCTGAAGGTAAGATTCTGAGTCTTTCAGGCCAGAGTCAGGGAAGGGGCTGGTGGCTGTTGCACAGATATGAAAAGTCCAAGAGAGCGTTGGATGTGAGTACAGGGAGTTTTCACCACGCTACTCAATTTACTTTGGCCCTGCCCTTGTTTACTGTTGTCTGAACCTATTGCTTGCCTGATAGTAAATAAAATCAGGAGTTTCCCAAAGCAGAGACCATTGTTGGGTTTCCTCCATAAAACAAATGACAGCCCCCCACCCCCCAAAGCAACAAGAGCAACAGAGATGGTTCAACGCCTTTAGGATGATCTATATTTTTAAAGGAAATAGTTCTCTGAGGCTATCTTTAAAAGGTTTCTTCCCTCTATCCCCCCAGAATCACACCTCTACAGGGATGTTTTAAAAGAAGAAAGCAGATTGGGGGAATGCTCATGAAATTTCCTCTGGGCCTTTCTTACTTTTGGGGGGCCAGCAGCCTGTGTGGTTTAGACTACATTCACTTGTGTTAAAGTGGGTGGTTAAGAAAAGGCGAGCTAATCATCCTTTGATGAAGACCAATTTTATGTCATCGTTTTAATCTTTAATCTGGTTACCATATGTTGTTTCAGAAGGAATAAAGACCTCATTTGTAGAACAAGGCTAACTAGCCCAGGCAAAATACCAGAACATGAGAAAAAAAGAAGTAGATTTGTCAACAACATAAGCATTTGAAAATAATACTTGGCTTATTTGTCTAATAACATTTTTCTTTATTTTGAATTTTAATATGTTTTATTGTATATATTTAAGGCATACAGATTGATTTGATTTGCATATACATTGCCAAGTAATCACCACAATCAGGCTAATTATCATATCTATCACTTTGTGTAGTTACCTTCTTAATTTTGTGTGTGTGCTAGAACACTTAGAATCTACTCCCTTAGTAAATTTCAAGTGAGCAGTACAGTATTTGTCTGTATTCACCATGCTATTCAGATTTCCAGAATTTATTCATCTTGCATAACTGAAAATTTGTACCCTTAACCAGCATCTCCCCATTTCCCCTTCCCACCACCCCTTGGTGATTGTCATTCTATCCTTTGCTTCTGTGAGTTCGACTAGATTGCACATACAAGTGAGATCAGACAGTATTTGTTTTTCTGTGTCTGGCTTATTTCACTTAGCACAATGTCTTACATGCCTACTCATGTGGTTGCAAATACCAGGATTTCCTTCCTTTTTAAAGGCAAGTGTATTCCCTTGTATGAATATACTGCATTTTTAATTCATCAGTCAATGGACATTTAGGTTATTTCTATATCTTGGCTATTATTTAACAAAATTCAGCATCCATTCATTTAAAAAAAATCTCTCAGCAAATTAGGTGTAAAAGAAATGTATCTCAACATAATAAAGGCCTTATATGATAAGTCTACAGCTAACGTCATACTCAGTGGTGAAAAGCTGAATGCTTTTTATCTCTAAGATCAGGAAAAGACAAGAATACCCACTCTCACTACTTCTATTTGACACAGTACTAGAAGTCCTAGCCAGAGCAACTGGGCAAGGAAAAGAAAAAAAAAGGCATCCAACTTGGAAAAGAAGAAGTAAAATTGTCTCTGCAGATGGCATGATCTTATATAGAGAAGATGCTAAAGATTTTACCAAAAAATTGTTAGAACTAATAGGTGAATTTGGCATACTTAATATAATTTTTAAAATTTATCCGGACTGGAAATAGAATTCAGATTTTACTCCAAATTCATGAGCATTTAACACACAAGAAACAAGTACAATTATTTAAAGAATATGATATAAAATTCACTGGCAATAATAATAATGGTGGTTGTGGGATTGAGACATCTGTAACAGTATTTTTGAGGTTAAATTTTAACTCTAGTACAAATAAGCAAGTACTGCCCTGGTAGGATTCAATATTGCTTTGTGTTTTTAAAACAACAATACATATTTGCATAGAATTAATTTCAATAGTTATTATCCTGGCACGATGGTGCATGCCTAAAATTCTAGAACTTGGGAGGCTGAAACAGGAGAATTGCAGCAGGTTCAAGGCCAGAGGGGTAATTTAGCAAGACTCTTGTTTCAAAATAAAAAAATAAAAAAGGGCTGGGGGTATAGCTCAGAGATAGAACAATCCTGGTTTCAGTTTCCAGTATTACACACACACACACACACACACACACACACACACACAGTTATTGTATTAGTTTCTTAGAACTTCCATAATAAAGCACCAAAAATTGGAGGTCTAGGAATGACAGAAATTTATTCTACTGGAGGTTAGAAGTCTGAAACTAAGATGGCAACAGGGTCATACTCTCTCTGAATGCTCTAATGAAGAATTCTTCGTGGCTTCTGGTGGATGCCAGCAATTCTTGGGGTTCCAGAGGGCAAATGTAAAGTGTATAGTCTGAAAACTACAAAACATCATTGAAATAAATTAAAGAAGACTTAATTAAAGGAGAGACATGCCGGGCGTGGTGGCGCATGCTTGTAATCCCAGTACTTTGGGAGGCGGAGACTGGAGGATCCGGGTTCGCGGCCAGTCTCAGCTCTCTCTCTCTCTCTCTCTCTCTCTCTCTCTCTCTCTTTAGTGAGGCCCTCCGCAACTTTGTGAGACCCGGTTTCAAAATAAAGTATAAAAAATAGGGCCGGGGGTGTAGCGCGGAGGTAGAACGCCCCTGGGTTCAATCCCCGGTACTGCAAAAAAAAAAAAAAAAAAAAAAAGGAGAGACATGCCATATGTTAGCCATATTTCCCAAACTGATGGACAGATTCAACCCAATCTTTAACAAAATTCCAGCAGGCTTTTAAAATTGCCCATAAATGTGATGTTTATCTCTTGACTCTCCAATCTATCCCATTGATCTGTGTGTCTGGCCTCAAGCCAGTACCATACTGTCTTAACTACCCTTGCTTTGTAGTTAAGTTTTGAAATTGGGACATGTACACCTCCAACTTTGATCTTCATTTTCAAGATCTTTCGGTCGTTTTGTGTCCCATGAATTTCCTATTGCATTAGTCAGCATCCCCTCTCTCTGACAAAATATCTGGGACAATCAACTTGCAAAGAGGAAAGATTCATTTTGGCTCGTTGTGTCAGAGTTTTCACACTGTGGTCTCTTGGCCCTGTTGCTCTGGGCCTGTACAGAACACCATGGTGGGGGCTTGTGATGGAGAGGAGCTGCTTACCTCGTGTGGCCAGGAAGTAGAAAGAGAGACAGCTTGCTTTATAACAGAGCCCCTGACCCCAAACCCATTAAACTCTGAATTCATAAATGAATTAACCTAATCACAAGGTCAGAGCCCTCATGATCCAACAGCCTCCGGAAGGTCCCACCTCTGAACGCAGCCACATTGGGAACCAAGCCTTCAGCACAGGAACTCTGGGAGACATTTAAGATCCTAACCCAGTTAGAATGGCAGTCATCAAGAATACGACCAATAATAAGTGCTGGTGAGGATGCGGGGAAATAGGAACTCTTATACACTGTTGGTGGAATTGTGAATTAATACAACCACTGTAGAGATAGGTATGGAGGTTCCTCAAAAGACTAGGAAGGGAGCCACTATGTGACCCAGCTATACCACTCCTTCGTACCTTTCCTAAAGAGCCAATGTCAGAATACTATAGTGATATGTGCATACCCATGTTCATAGCAGCACAATTTATAATAGCCAAATTGTAGAAGAAATCCAAGTGCCTGTCAACGGACGAATGGGTAAAGAAAGTGTGGTATATATACACACAATGGAATCTTACTCAGCCATAAAGAAGAACAAAGTTATGTCATTTGCAGGAAAATGAATGGAACTAGAGAATATTACTGTAAGTGAGATCAGCCAGTCTCAGAAAGCCAAGGGTCCTGTGGACACTAGAGAGGGAACATAAGAGACTTAAAGTAATGCAGAGAGAGAGAGAGATATCTGTAGAGTAGTTGAAGCAGCTTAGGGGAGAGAGTTAAGTTAGGGAGGAGGAGAGGGAGGATTGAAGAAGGAAACAGTTCAAATAATACTATGGTAATATGTGAAAGTGTTACTACCAATTTCACTAACTGATGTGGGGAAGGAACAGGGGGAGCAGGATGGATATGAAGGGAAATACTCAAAGAGCTGTGTGCATGTGTTTTTTTTAACAATGCACTAATAAAATAATTTTTAAACAAAAGACCCAAACCATAACAATTTTACGATCAGCTAGCTTCTTAATTTCTGTAAAATAGAAATTGCACAAGTGGACATTCCTAACTTGTTCTCAATCTTGGGGGAAGGCATTCAGTCTTCTTTTATTTATTTTTTAGGTACCGGGGATTGAACCCAAGGGCATTCTACCTCCGGGCTACACCCCCAGCCCTACTTTTTATTCTTTATTTTGAAACAGGGTCTCGCTAAGTTGCAGAGGGCCTCACTAAGTAGCTGAGGCTGGCGGCGAACCTGCGATCCTCCAGTCTCAGCCTCCCAAGTACTGGGATTACAAGTGGGCGCCACCACGCCCATCTTGCATTCAGTCTTCTATCATTAAGTACAGTGCTAGTTGTGGGTTTTTCTCGGATGCCTGTATCAGTGTGAGGAAGTTCCTTTCTATTCCTCATTTATGGAATGTTTTTATTATGAAAGGGGATATTGGGTTTTGTCAAGCGATCGTCTACACCTGTTGATAGGATATTATTTTTGTTCTTTATTCCACTGATACGGCACATTACATTAATTGATTTCAGGATGTTAAACCAACCTTACAGTCCTGGAATTAATCCCAGTTGGTCATTATCTCCACACCAACTGGCGTGCTGCGATTCACTTCTGGCTCTAACCAACCCAATTTAGTTCACGTCCTACAAATTAAAGGGCATGGTCCATGACGAGATGGCCCTCACTTCAGAGCAACTGGCTACATATCTGGGGAACTCCCATGAATCCCTGGGGTTAGATAATTCACTAGAATGATTGCAGAACTCATGAAAATGCTATATTTAGGATTACAGCTAAATGAAGAGTAGTATAGGATGATGTCTGGAAGGGTCTGCAACACAGAGCCTCTGTGCCTTCTCCTCATAGAACCAGGGAGTGTCACCTTCTGGTACATCAGTGTCACCAAGCAGGAAGCTTTACTGATTGTGTCCAGGGATTATGTTGGGATTCCATTACATAGGCATGATTTATTGAACTTTGGCCATGTGACTGACCTCAATCTCTAGTCCCTTCCCCCCCTCCCAGGGGACTAGGGGATGTGGGTGATATCCCATGGCTGGAAGCCCCAATCTTCTAATCACATATTTGGTGTTTCCAGCCCCCCCACTCCTGAAGCTATCTGGGGGTGTATAGTGAATCACTTCATTAGTATAAATGCAGGTGAGCTCTAAGAGTCTCATAGATAACAAAAACATTTCCATCGCCCAAGGATTCCAAGGGTTTTAGAATCTTGATACCAGGGACTCTGACAAAGACCAAAGTCTTTACAATACAACAGTCATAATTCTTTTTATATGTTGTAAAACACAGTTTGATAGTATCTTTTATTGAGGAGTTCTGCATCTATCTTCATGAGACATTGGTTTGTAGTTTTCTTGTGATGTTTTGTCTGGTTTTGCTATCAGGCTCAGAGAATGGGTTGCGAAGTATTCTCTATGGAAGAATTTGTGGAGAACTGGTATTACTTATTCTTTAAAAATTTAGTAGAATTTAATAGTGAAGGCATTTGTTCTTGGGAATTTTTTAATAGGATGTTTTAAAATTGCTAATTCTGCTTATTTTCTTAGGTCTGTTCAGATTTTCTATTTCTTCTTGAGTCATTTTTAGTCATTTTTGCCTTTACAGAACTTTTCTATTTTATCTAAGTTAGGCTGTTCACAGTATTCATTTATCTTTTCATTTCTGTAAGGTCAGGAGTCATGTCCCCTCTCATTTCTGATTCTGTAGGCCACTGCTCTGGGGATGTGGTCAGTGCCCTGTTTTTTGTGAGTGACACCCAGGCTTTGTGGACAGAGCACTGGGTAGGGGGTAGCTTCTGGTCTTCCTGGATTTTCAGGTGTGGGACCTCTGTCCTCCAGTGAGCCCAGGTGCAAGTGTCCAGACTCCAGCATTCTTGGAGTGGGACCTCCATTCTCTGAGTCAGGGCTGAGTGAAGGAAGAGAGCCTGTGTCTCTTGCTAGACTCAGCTGGAATTTTGCATTTGCAGCACGCAGTTGGAGGACATGGGAATGCTAGCAGCCTGCCCCTCCTGGGGATCTAGCCCTTTAATGGGAACTGGGGGAGACGGACTCCCACCTTCTTGACCACACTTGTAGTACAACTTCTTTCACGCTGATGCGGGGTAGGGGACCGAGGGAGTGGGTCAGGGCTCCAGTGCCACAGACGCTCACAGATCTTACTGAGATCTAGAGTTGAGTAAATTTTCCATTTGCTGTATGCCCTTGAGACAATTTCCAGAAACATTAAATGGCTATTTTAAAATAATTTTCACCAGTTTTGGCTGCTCACTGGAAAGAGGCACCTTAGTGGTCCCTTTGTGCCATTTGGGAAGTATGCTTTAATACCCAGATGGGTTATCCTTTCCACAGACTGTGCCCTTTAATTCTTGACTTTGTAATCTAGGTAGCCATGAACAGATCAGGCAGGGCCGGCAGCAAACAGAAGACTGGGAAAGAGGACAGAGCAGGCATGTATGTGGGGAATTCATGTTGAATTAAAGAAAGTGTTTAAAAATGAAATGATTAACTTTGAAAACAGAAGGCTAAGGTTACAAAGAGCTAGTACACATGTTCCTTTAGCGAGTGGAATGCTCATGATACAGAGCAAGGTACATCGACGAGACCTGGGAATAATCTCCTAGCAGGGTTGTTAAATAATTGAATGCATTTCCCAGGAAGTTTGCACAACAGCATTTTAAAACAGGGCAGATCCTTATCTTTCCATGGCTCATCTCAGGAGCAACTAAATGCAGCTTCCCTGTCCCCTCAAGCATCATGGTAGAATTTGATAGAGGCACTTTATTAACACAAATTATGAAAATGGCTTCAGTGTCGCACCTTTCACCTACAACACTACCCCACAACAAAAACACCCAGGAATACGTTAAAGCTTGTAACCGTGAGGTACAAGAAAACCAAATAAGGTTGTTGGCCATGGGGATGATCGTTCTGTTCTTCCTCCAGAAGGTTAAACAAATAAAGGCAGCTGTTTTTTCCTTCTCCAGTGCATTACTGCCCGAGGACAGGGGCACAGGGTAAACAGCCTCGTTAGCCCCTTGCAATGCTTGGATTCTGAGGTCATGCCAGCTTCCTGCACATGGGTGAGCTATTGTTTTCTCCTTTCCAGGATGGGGAGATAAACTATGCTTCAAATATTTATCCTTCTTATCTTGTCTACTCTAATAAGGGACTTGGTTGTGGTAGTATTTCAATGAAGTGCTAAATATAGCACACTCTCAATTTAAAGAGAGATATTATTTAATGGGATGGCTATTTTCAAATTAAAATCCTAAGCACAATAGGGGAAATGAATGCTTCTCGTGTGTTGGCAGGATGATAGGACTTAGCTTTTCTTGGGGATCTTCCTGCTCTGCCAATGGCAGCTCAGCCATTCCTTCGATAAAGGGAAGTAACAGCAGACGCATCATACAGTGATATTATCTGTTAGCTTTCCTTAGCAACAGAAGTTAAAATATGCTCAATGTATTTTTAAATCATCTGCAAAGTTTGATGAGTTGCTACTTATTAAAATTATACCCGAAGATTGACTAGAATTTTACTTTGGGGTCACAAAGAGGAGAGACTAGAAATTGCAACTGGTCATATACACACACACATACAAATTCTACCCATATAAAAATTTGGCATATCCACATAATTTGTGGAGGTATGGATAAAAGCATAGATATGACAGTAGAGATAGAAGGATGGTTTAGAAGTTATGGAGATGTCTTCAAACAAAAAAGCTAACCCTTATTGGAAGTAAAAGATAAAGTGCTTTGATGAACGGCAAAATGAAGTACAACAGTCCTTCATGTGAAAAAAAATTCTTATTTATTTTTACTAAAATCTGATTTAAAAACTGAGTTGATATAGAAGTGCACAAAAAAAGAGGGGGAAATTGTAAGAAAGGAAAGCATTTTTTTTTTCCTATGGAAGTTACAAGATCACGCAGAAACTGGCAGGCTTCCATTTTATAACTGTCGCTTAGGTATCCACTTTGTAACTTTTGGACACCTGTCTATATGTTCCATTCCTGGATGTACTGGTTTCGTGTTTCTCCTTTTATAAAATCTACCCAGTGAAAACTAGCCAACTGGATTAGATTGTAAAAGCCATACTCCAGCCAATGGGGAATGGCATTGTGGCCTTCATGTTAGGGAATAAAAGGCCGAGTGGACTGCCCGCCCAGTGTGCTGGCTGTACGGGTTTTACCATGGTTCTTGCACCCTCCTGCACTGAAGGAAATTGCCTTGCTGAGTTAAAAAAAAAAACTGACTCGAAGCAATCCCATTTTTTTTGGTGCTAGGGATTGATCCCAGAGGGATTCTACCTCTGAGCTATACCCCCAGCCCTTTTTATTTTTTGTTTTGAAACAGAGCCTTGCTAGGCTGATGAGAGTCACACTAAGTTCTGAGGCTGGCCACCAACCTGCAATCTTCCTATCTCTGCCTCCCAAGTACTGGGATTCCAGGCATGCACCACTACACACAGCGTAACCCCATTATTTACTTTGAGGGGTCTATTCCCTTTTGGAAAACAATCAGCCATCTTTGACATGTTACTGGATGTTGATATGAAGGTCGCTTTGCATCCCCCCCCCGCTTTTTTTGTGGCACTGGGGATTAAACCCAGGGGCACTCTACCTCTGAGCTACACCCCCTGCCCTATTTTATTTTTATTTTGAAACAGGGTCTTGTTAGGTTGATGAGAGTCTCATTACTTGCTGAGGCTGTCCTCAAACCTGCGATCCTCCGGTCTGAGAGGCAGATTTCATAGGAACTTGGAAACACAGGGGCCTGTCATTCTGTGTACCACCCTGATGGGTATCTGTCCTTAACAGCTAACCAGGTAAGAAGCTAGAACAAAATAGATAAAAGTCTAGATGTAATTCATTTGTCATGAAAAAAAAAATCTTTTTATAAAGAGCAATATATTCTTTGGAAAATTGTTAAAAGATTGAGGCCACAAATCTGTAAAATCCGATTATTTTATGTTGGATATCCCATCGTTTTTTATAAACCTTCATTTTAATGAAGTTTTAAAATATCATAAGTAAGGTTTTATGTACATAAAGGATATTTCAAAAATTTCCATGGATTATTCATGAAGAAAAAAAGGGAGGAAAATGAATACCCATTTTTTTCCCTTAAGACCCTTTTAAGTCTGAAGTTTCTTATCTAGTTAGGAGTTCAAAATATAAGTTGAATCAGCTAGAGGTTGGAGTTACACAAAATTATTCCCACTAACAAGGTTGCATTTGGTTAACTGAAAGTATTTTAAATACTTCCCTGAGTCCTATTAAAATTCTGTTTATGTGTAAGTATACTACTCAAGTTGGTTCATAGTGTATATCTCATTCTAAAAAATATTATAAAGTGCTAAGGCATAAATAACAAATTTTATTTTGGAATAAAACTACACAGATTTGTCCTTATGTATTGCAAACCATATTGAGAATGGCTCAGAACTTGAGGTCATCAGGTTCTACTTCCCACCTGATGTGATCCTCGGAACCTTCCTTAGCGACGCCCTCTGAAGGTGCTTGCTGGCAGGAAACTCAGTTCTCCGTGGCATGAATCGCTCCATGTTTTGAACATTATGCTGAGTGCCTTTCTAATACTGTCATGAAATAATTCCATGCGGTAGTAATATCCAGTTGTGCGGATAGCAACCTGGACATTGACAGAAATGAAGTAATTTGTTCAAGGCCAATCTGGGATGAGGTGACAGTGTCAGGTCAGCTGGCGTAGACTGGCTGGGACACTGCTGTGGGACACGCTTACTCTCATTTTGCATTTGTCTGCACAGATCCATCATTACCATCCTGGGATCGGCCCCCAACGAACAGTACTTACTCAACACTGTTTCTCCTATCGTTCCTCACTACCCGTCTGGTTCCCTTTTGCAGGGCGCACACAAGGCAAGTCATGTGATTGTGAGCAACAGAAGTCAGTCTTTTCCCACTTTGTTTTGCTCTAAAAAATTATACTAATTTATAAAAATTCAAGCCATGCAGAAATATATAGGGTCAATAAAGACTACTTCCTCCCTATCTCCTTCCCTAAACTCAACTCTACATAGTTAAGTTTGTTGTGTCTACTTTTTTAGTTCCTTTTTTCTATTCATATATATCCATATACATGTGTATACATGCATTTTTCCATAGTCCTTGTTTGAACAATTCGGGTATGCGCTCAGTCACGATGGTTTAAATAACATCGGTCCCCCAAGAACACGGTTCAAATTCCAGTAACAAACTTCACTTTGGTTCATCAGTCCACAAAACATTATCTAATAACAGATGTGCTCTGGGACCAGAAACTAATAATGTCACTTCTTTCAAAGTCTGTTAGTGACTGGTCACTGTGCATCTGCTATTCACTCAACTCGCGCACAGAGCAAGGTGTGTGGGTGTATTGCCTTCTTGTTCCTAGGGATAGAGCCCCATGACATTTTACACCAAACAAAGACAAAACAAACAAAAACCCCAGTGAGTCAGAAGAGGGAATAAATAGGCCAACAAAGACAAAAGGTCCAGCAAAGAAATGGAAAGTGTGAACATTGGAAGTGAAATCTGAGACGGCCGCCATGGGGACACTGAGCCTGGGCTGGTTTGACAGCTGGAGGTTAAGAAGCCAGAGGGGCTCGCTGAAGGTGAACTTATCCACTTCAATGAGGAGAGTGGCTGCCATAACAAGACAAGGTCACAGCGGAAGTGACGCTGGCCCACAACTTCATTCAACACTTCTTATAGACTATTTCACAACCCTGAAAGCATAAATGACAGGAAGGAGCAGGAGTTTGCCAAAATATGGAAAAGAGACTTGCTCTGCATCTTAAATTATACAAAAGCAGGCACTACTGAAATATGGTAAGTTTTGTGACAAAAACTTGAATTCTCAATATTTGCGACTGGCCTTAAACTATGGTGTTCTGCATGTTAGATTCATCGGTTTCATTTCCTCACACATTTATAATTGACACAAAAATTTCTGACTTTTTAATTAAGGCTTTTAAAGGTCATGGGACATTGTTTTTTTCTCACTTATTATTGGGAATAATTTCAGTTTCAGCTCGCATGGTAGTTTTTATGGTTTCGCATAACTGCAAAGCAGACTGCTTCTGTGTGTATGTGTGAGGGTATGCATATGTATAAAGCTGGTTTTTAAAAATAAAAAATAGAATATTCACATTCATTCTGAAACTTGTGTTCTTTGCATATGTGAATACAAGTAGATGTTTGTAATTCTTTTTAATGGCTGCATTCTATTCCACTGCAGGGATGAACTGTTGTTTCCTCAGTATTTCCCTACTGATGGCCAGTTAGGCTATTTTCAATTTTTCACTATTACAACGCCGATACACTTTTGCGCACATACACAAGTATTCTATGGAACCAATTTCTTTTTTCTTTCCTTTTTTTGTGGTACTAAGGATTGAACCCAGGGACATTCTATCTCTGAGCTACACCCCAACCCCTTTTTAAAAAATCTGAAACATGGTCTCGCTGGGCTGCTCAGTCTAACGTTGCTGGGGCTGGCCTCAAATCTGCGATCCTCCTGTCTCAGCCTCCCAAGTAGTGGGATTATAGGTGTGCACCACTATACCCGGCTTATGGAATCAATTTCTACAAGTATAATTACTGGTCAGTAAAATATGAAAATGTTGGCCCTCACTAGTGATCAGGGGAATAGAAATCAACATCATGGTGCAGTAACATCTTACATTTGAATTGCAAAAATTCAAGTCTGACAGTGCAAAGTTGGAGAGAACGTGGGTCCACTGGCTCTTGAATACTTGGCCAGTGTTTGTATAATTGGTAGGAGCTTTTTGGGGAACAGTGGCCTACATGGTCTCTGCACTTCCCACAGGTGTATAGAACATGGTTCTAATTCAAATGCAACAGTGAGGCCTGGACTCTCTGCAAAGTATCTTGTTACAGTGACTAGCCTTTTGGTTTACTTTTCTTCTACATTTTTCTCCCAACTGCAACACAAGCTCTAGAGCAGAGACCCCATCTACCCTGTTCATCAGTGGACTTAGAAGAAAGCATAAAACAGGTGCTCTAAGCTGAGTGAATGAATCTGCCCTCCTGATCTGGTAGGACTGAACATCTCTTCTTTGCTAATTTCCCAATTGGGATGTTTTTCTCATATCAGTTTATAGGAGCTCTTTTCCCATTAAACGGATTAATTCTACATCTATTTTATGCTCCAGAATATTTGAGTTTGTCCTTTTAACTTTCATTTCTGTTCTTTTTTGGCACACAGATGCTTAAATTTTTATGTGATCATATATGTCAATCTTTCCAATCATTGCTTTTGGGTTTTAGGTCATCTTCAGGAATACCATCCTTACCCTCAACATTTTACTCTCCTTTATCTTTTTTGGTATTTCTGTAATTTTATTTTTATGTTGTCATTTATTCTTTTCAAATTTTGTGTGCATGGTATCAGGTAAAGATCTACTTTATGTTGTTGTTCTCAAATGTTCCCTATAACATTTACTGAATAGGTCACCTTTTTCCTATGTATTAAAAAAAACTGTACAGTAATTATGACTGCAGGATTTGATTTTGAAGTATTTGCTTACAGTTTTCTTTTTAAACTAAGTATTATGTTCCTTATTTCCTCAAAAGTTCAAGTAAATCATGGCTTACAGGTTTCTAAATAGTAAAATTATTTCATGACAGACACAGAAAGCATATTAAAATCAGAAACATGGTTTTAGAGAGAAAATATTTAATCTATTTCATGAAAAAAGTACAAAGCTTTAGAAAAGAGGCATTAGGTTTCCATGTACAGTATCAATGCATTCTTGCTTTCTAAGGTCACATGTATCACGACGCTTCTTTTGCATTGATAAAGGCCACTGTCCTCTCATTCCAAACAGTTAACACGTGCACTTGAGAAAAACCACTGCAGAATACAGTCTTGAAATAAAAGTAGAAATACAGAGTTGTATAAAAATATATTAATCTGTCTACATTAAATACTTAAAAAATGCACAAATAAATTCTTTTAGAACTAGATCATGTCTAGTAATATCAACATCTGAACTTGTAAATTGGATTTTTATTGCATTTTTAATCACTGAAGAAAAATAAATATAATTAAACCTTTGGAATGATAAGTATGAAGTCAGCACAGCAGACCAACTCTAGTCACAAAAATAAAACCACAAACTTTATCCACACAAAAGATGGGAAAGAGCCTGAGTCTTTACAATTTGACATATGCATGAAATGTCATCATTTGAAGCAGTGATAAATCTATGTAAATCTCAATTACACAGCAAATTTTGACTTGTCCACAACTCACATGTAAAGTAATGACAGCAATTATAAGATTTCTAAACTGGCTCTCAATGTACTCTCTAACGGAGATTTAAAAAATATTAACCTTTAAAAATAGTAACCTATACAAAATATAATTAGGGAGGTATAGCTCAAAGAAGAGAGAAATTAATTTGAAGTCACATAGGGTATTGTTCCCCTCCTTTGAAAACAGATGTTGTTGGGAGTTTCAGGGAAAAACCTACCAGGACAAGATCACTCTTCTGTAACTGCAGTTATTTATGTAACCGAGCTCCTCCCCGAGCTGTCTACACAAGCCACTACGGTCGGTCAAGAGGGGGAAGCCCAAGGTGTGCGAAGGAAGTGTGGTTTGTTTTCTTCAGGTAAATCTCAAGGATGACGATCACAGGCATGCATGAACAATACATTTCAAACTCTATACAAACAAAAACTGGCTCGAGTTTCTGGTAGGACTAAGAATAACTACACAATTTAAAAATAGGAGATAGTTACATGGCAGAGTCAGGAACTTGCCTATTTTTACCCTTCATTAGCATAATTTACCAACTAACCTTTTCCCCTATTTACTTCAACACAGATTTCTTATGAGCACTGCACAAACTTGGTACAGAAAATATAAGAAAAGTTTTGTTTAAATTGGTTCTATTTAAATCTGGGGGCTGATGTTTTTCTCTGCTTCTCAGCATGGAGTTATACTTTATTTCAAATGGACATATATAACTAAATACACCAAAAATAAGAGGGAGTTAACTGTGTTTGTCCATACTACTCATAGTTTCAAGTTCTCACCATTAAAAAAATCTCTGACAATTTTGCTTAACTATATTTCTTAACCAGACCTGTGAGCGGCTACCTAACCCTTTTCCCATTTAGGAAACAAGTTGCAGCTTGCTGCCGCATTCATTTAATTTTACATAAACATGTTCTTTGAGGCTGAAGCAAATCTGACTGCTTTTCAATGTGAAAATAAAATATAAAAACTGTTCTTGGAGTTATTTCGAAAAGAACTTGTTCTAATCTTAGTGTAACAGAAATGTATGTGATGCTCAGTATCTCATAGTTTTTTTGGTGCGGTATCTGTAACCTGCGAGTTTTCTCTGTAAACGCTGCAGGTGGGAAGCGGGCTCAAGGGGAAGGAATCCACGCTGTACATACCCGGCGGTTCAGAAACGTCTTTCAGTGCAAGGCTGTTTCAGTGCACATTTGTCCTTATTTAGTGCTTTTTAACATAAGATTGATGGTATAGGTGGAATATATTTGGAGATGCTTACAATCCTTTCCTTTTGGTCCTGAGGCTTTAACAGAATAAAATGTCCTTTGGTACTTGAGAGTGACAAGCCAGGGCTGAAGAGGGACACAGCAAACTGAATACAGGTAATGAGGCAAACATTCAACCAAGGGCGTCCAGGATTTTAACTTCTCAATTCTAACCTTCGAAAGTGACTAAACCAAACCAGTGCACTAAAATGTGGGAGGGCTGCATCAGAAAGGCCTCCGGTTCCTCTTCACCCGGCTCCCTACAGCCAGCCGAGGCAGCCCGCCAAACTGCAGTCTATAGGCGAAAGAGCCCCGGAACACACGCAGGCAGATTAATCAAGCCTCTAACATGTAGTCCTATTCTTTATATTACCCTACTGCAAAGAAATGGGAGAAAAGCAAACTTCAATATTCAGGACAAAACAATGACCTGTGGCTAGTACTAATTTTTCACTTAAATAAACCATGTGCCACAGTGGAACAAGCAATCTTGGTGATTAACAGTAAATTCTGCTCTTAACATATGTCACTATCATCACTTTCGTAAGTCGATATACATTATCTTATGGATTGCAGGGATGGGATTTTATAACAAAATTAATGAATTTCTTCCTGTACCACACTGCTACTTAACTAGCTTACCATTTAACATTTGTAAAATGTCTGCATGCTGTACCAGGATGATTGTGAATCATAATCACTGGTATATAGTGTTTTGCTTCATTCTTAATGCTGGAATAATAGGTTGGCCCTGGCAAAAACCTTACTGTAATACAATTGCATATATTTGAGTCATTGTGGAGTGGTCTATATCATCCGAGTATTTATGAAGCAAGAAAGCAGAAGACTTTTGATATTTCTAGAACTTACTTTGGCTCATAAAACAAAATTTTCTTATGCTAAAGATTTATGTCTGCAAGGCAATACAGCAGGCAGCTGAGCAGACTCACCCAGGTTCTGCCTTCATTATGCTGGAGTAACTGCTTACTGGATCTCAGCTTCCTCATCAGTCACAGAAGGAAACATAGTACCTCCTCGTAAGGTTGTTGTGAGGACTGAGTTAACAGACATAAAGCACTTGGAAAGTCCCGGGAACAGTAAGAACTCAGTAAACGTAGCTATTACTATTTTGTTTGCAGGCTTATCAAAGTGTCCACAGACCTGCTCTTTCTTTAGCAGTTTGTTTTTTACTTTGCATCCTGTAGTACAGCCAGGAATGAGGGGACGTATGCCTGAATAGAAGCGCCACCAACATTCCAAAGCAGTTCCCTCATCTGCACAATGGGCACGACACCTACCCGCCTGGTTTATGAGGCTGTTTTGAGGCTTGACTGAGGCAGCGTGCGTGACGCGCTTTGCAAACGTGCAAAGCACCACCGCGGTGAAACGCTTTGCCGAAGGCACAGGGTTCTGGTGCAAGTTGCTGGGCACACGCTATAGGAGTGTGGCCCAGCGGGAGTGGGTCTGAACCTTCTTCCAAGCAACTCACAGTCCCAGAAGGTCTTTCTAAAAATCTGACTACAACTGTAGATATGCTTCTCTATGAGCTAAGCCGAAAAGCAGCAGTTGCATTAATTACTAAATGTCAACTGCTGTGTGAACAATATTTCATTGAATACTTATGGCAACCCCATGAGGCAGTACACTAGCCCCATTTTATAGAATCTGAACCTAAGTTACCACAGAGTCCATGCTCTTTGTTACACTATAAAACACCAGAAGAAAAAAAAGCCATAATAATTTCTATCTCTACCAAATCATATACTTGAATAAAGAGAACAGGTAGACCAAAAGACTTGAAAATATGTTCTGATCTTTGGTAATAAAAGCAACTTTACAAAAGCTATTATATTAGTGCTTATGATTGAGCTAATTTTAAATCCTTAGAAAACTTTACAATTTTTTTTCTGGTTTTAGAACTAAAACACTGATCACTGAAAAAATACAGAAAAGTAGAATTAAAATACAAATATCCACGATCCCATAATTCAGGTGAACCACTATTGGCATATTCCCTCTGTAAATATTTTTCTATAATTATGATCTTTGAAATTTAGTTTCTGATATTCTTTTTTTGAATCCAAGGTCTTGTGCCTGCTAAGGACTTACCCTACTACTGAGCTACACCCCTTGACCTTGATAATTATTCTTAAACACTGCCAAATATAATAGCTAAACTGAAGTCTTTTTAATGGGTAGATATAAACTAATAGTAAATTTTGTAAAGGTGAAAAAAGAAAATTATTGTATTATACACATGTATTTTTATTATTTTCCAACTTTGGAAAAACAAGTAAAGAATAACTGATCTCAATGGTATTACCTCAAAGGTAGACTGGCCAGAAAAGAAATGTCTATGAGTACTTCTTGGAACTGATTTTTGTATCTGTGGACATATATATACACATATATACATATACACTCAGCCATATATATACTGTTTTTGCCTCTGTTAAGTCTTACAGCTTTTTGAAGGCCTGATAATACTATAACTAAATATATTATTAGAACAGTTAAGGAGAAAATTGTTTTTCACAGCCAGTGAACTTTGACAAAGTTACACTTATGGCTGACAGAGTTATACTTAAGGATTTCCCTTGTGAACAAGTTAAATATTTGTTTGAGATAGAATATTTAAGACAGCAAAAATCTTTATAGGATCAATCCCAAGTATAAATAAAAAACCCCTCACTATTTGTGAAACAATATCACAGAGAGAAGGAAAAAACAATGACAAAAGAGAATAATTTAGGGCAAAGATTTCAGGCATTGTGTCACAATGTTGTAATGCCACCTTACTGGCATTTTAATTAAAGTGACTTACACTGAAGTCTTATTCTTCTAAAGCTATCACAGAACATAACTTATTTACAAGAAAAGCAAAAGCAAAAAAAAAAAGTCCTTATAGAAAGCAGAAGGTAGACACGGATAGAGAAGTTTTAAAAATAAACTTTCTAGTGCTTCCTCTTATGTAAGAAGTTTGTTAGTCATAAATTCTAGAAACCTATTTATACTGTTTAGTGTAATTTATTCAAAATCATACTAATCCATTATAAGTAATATTTTTAATGTAAAAAACAATGCAGACTGGCAGTGGGCGAGAATAGAATGTTCACTAAAACTGTATTTTGAAAATCAAGAAAGGTATCAATGTAAGACTAACCTAAAACTCTACCTAGACAAAAGGAAAATTAAGGCATTCTAAAAAGTATTTTGGGGTTTTTAATGTATATGAAAATATATAATACATACTCTGTGTGTATTACATTAAAATAAATTAATAACTTTCTACATTAGCAAGTTAAAACTCTATGTACTTCTTTTATACTTCTTTTTGAGACTTTATGTCCTTAAACAGGAAATGAGCCCAAATATTCTCATCCTGTCCAAGTGGAAACGAGAAGTACAATAAGTCAAATAAGATTAAAAAGTGACTAAGAGAACATCAACATTATATATCCTCTTATTACAGAACATTTTTTTTGTTGTTTGTGGAGGAAAAAGGTTTATGAGAAAATTACATACAATTTCAAACAGGACTTTTTTCATTTCACATTTATGCTTCGCTTTAAAAATAGCTATCACAGGCTACTAATTAAATCAAAGCCATGATCTGTATATTCTCTTATTTCAGAGATTAGCTAACCGCATGAATAAAACAAGGAAATAAATATAAAGAAATGGGCAGACAATGGTGTCTAAAAGATTTCCCTTAAAATTTAACACTGTTTTTGAAGGATGAGAAGCGTATTATGCCATTTTGTCCATAAATATTTATTAAATAAATAAACATGGTTCACCTGATGCTTTTCAAATTTTCTAGGCTGATTAAATCACAAACATGTTGAATCAGTTTTAGGAAAAATAAGAATAGGCTTTTAAGTAGTTATAAAGAAATTACAATAATTATAATAACTTAAAAACCTTCAATATCTTCAGTGGCTGTTTTTTTAGGTTATAAAAAACAACAAAAAAGTGTCAGCAAATCACTGTTCTGTTTCACTCTACGATTTTAAAGAGTAGTATATTAGGATGTTGTATCCCTGTTAATTGCATGAAAGTACTTCACCTTAAAAATTTCAGGTTTGAAAGTCTACATGTGTAAAAATATCTCAAAAATTAAATTCTAAATATGGGAACCAAAACCAGAACCCAACACATCTGCATTTAATGCTTACACATAAAATGTAAATTTCAAAACTCTATACATCCCCATTTATATCAGATTCAGCTGTCAAAATTAATTTTTTATCGAAAACAGTAATACATCCTAAGTCCCTTCTCTTTCAAAGACATAATATTTCTGGGAATCCATTCATTATCTGGTAACAATGTGTTCTTTAAAAACAAAACAAAACAGTTAAAGGAGTAGGTCTGTAGGGCCTTAGAGAGTCTACGTCCAACTTTTTCTCTATAAAGTTATAAGGCATTGATAATGCTATGTTAAAACAAATAATTTACATTAAAAATAGATCAAACTCTCTTAAAAATATCTCCACAGAGAAAATCACAGAAAAGAATAAAGATCATATGCAATCACCCATGTGTTCTTTAAGCTTCCACTGTAAATACTTTTTTTTTGGCTTAAAGCAGATCTTATGCCTTGAATGGCAGACATCCTTATACAAACATGTGGATCAGAGCTTAAGTCTATCTAAAGTTACTGTGAAATTTACATATGCAAATGTGTTGACTGCTATTAATAAAGATAGAAAAAGTTAGTTAAACTACCTGGTATTATTATCAGTACTGCAACTCATAATATTCTCTACTATACTGTTAACTTCAGTCTTATGCAAATAGCAGCATAGATTATGCTATCATGGTTTAAAATTTAAACTTTAAATGATGGCCAATGATTTAGTACATAAATGAATGAATTTGTTTATACATAGAATGAAGGAATTTGTTTATAATAATAAAGTAAATAAGAAACATTATTTTAATTTCAGTTGCTAGAACTGAGCAATGGATGTCTTGGAACCCCGAGGCAGAAATAAAGTTTTTTTCATAAGTTACAAGGATGGTAGGGACAGAAGATGGGGCTATGGCGAAGGTTGCTAGCTAGCTTGCTAGAACACATACCTGAGCTCTACTGGAGCTATGCAGCCTGGCTGTGCATCAGTTATTTGTAAAGGCTGCCTGAACAAAATTCCCTTCATCATGCAAGCGCTGCTGTCTGTGCTACAGTAATAAAGAAATATGCTGATAGATATAACCGCTTTAACCAATAAGCAATCGCTAGGAATTTGCAGTGAAATTGTTGGTTGGTTGGAAATGTTCTCTATGTCTCCAGATGGTATCTGTCCTTGAAGAAGCCATTCATTGCCTAGAAAACAAACAAACAACAAAAAGTAAATTATTAAGACTGTATAAGAAGACACATAGGAAACTGGAAAAAAACTCAGAAAGACAAGTTCCATTCAATCAACAAATATTCACTGAAAGTCTCTAAGTGCCAGGCACTGTGCTCTGTGGGAAGGACACTGAGACAAGATACAGTGACTACCCATGAGAAACTCCCATCTGATGATTTCTACATGTAATGGTTACAATTCTTCCTTTGTTTAAACACTGTAAAACAAATCATAAACTTATTTCTACTAAAATGAAGCTGAACATTGTAACCATGGCTCTAGATCCTTAATCCACAAAGTTAAAAATGAAATGTATTAGCCGGGTGTGGTGGTGCATGCTTGTAATTCCAGTACCACTTGTAATCCCAGTACTTGGGAGGCTGACATAGGAGGATCGCAGGTTCACGGCCAGCCTCAGCTACTTAGTGAGGCCTTTTGCAACTTAGTGAGACCCTGTTTCAAAATAAAGAATAAAAACATAGGACTGGGGGTGTACCCCAGAGGTAGAATGCCCCTGGGTTCAATCCCCAGTACTGCAAAAAAAAAAAAAAAGAAAAAAAAAAGAAATCTACTAAGTGGTGTAAATGAAATAGATCATTTTTATCAAGCAGATGAAAGCCTTTAGGAATATAACATAAAAACTACAAAATGAACTTTATCTATGGAATATAAATGTATGTACAATTCTGCAGTGACTTTCTACTTAAGATAATGGTGAATTCTGAAATATCCAAGCATAATAATAAAAAACCCCATATTTTTAGAAATAGGTAACACTGCATATATAATTGCTGAGTACAAACAATATAAAAACTAAGATTTTTATCTACCTCTTTTTAATATATAAAACTCATCCTAGACTTAAAAACACAGTGTGTGTGTGTGTGTGTGTGTGTGTGTGTGTGTTTGTGTGTATGTTTATCTCCCCAAATATCCAATAAACCACTGAAAAATGGGAAGTCTTTTTGTATTAAAATTTCCTTACCTATCTTTATTCATCTTGAGCCTTCTCTCTGAAGGAACATTTGTTTGCTACTGAGGACATACAGAATAACATGGGCATTCAGTTTAGGAGGGTGGAAGACATCAAGAGCCAGGTTTGGAAAGTGTGTGAAATGTTTTCCGGCTGTCTTAAGGAGAGCACGTTGAGCATTATCTAACGACTTCTCAATGACTCAGGGTACTTGTACAAAACTGGACCGTCCCCTAGTACTGATGAGATGCTGGGTCTGCTTTTCAGCTCCTCAGTCTCTTTCCTTTACCCTCACCCCAGTCAGCAGAGCACCTGCCTCTAGCAGTCCTCTACACGACTCCTTCAGCTTGCTGCTCCTGATATTCTTTTGACTCAAAAATCAAATTTAAGAAAAAATGTTAAAAAAAAGTCAGGAGAAGGTGCAAGGTAAGAATCTGAAGAGTTAAGTGCAGAGCTTTTATGCAGGAGCTTTTAAGCGATTCTAAAATTTTCTTTAAATTTTTTTGGTTTCATTACTTATTTCTGGACTGGGAAGTATGCTTTAATTAATCCTTGATTTTACAAGAGAACTTCTTAAATTTCAAGTCAAGACAGGAAAATAGTAAACTATGCTATTTTAACATTCAAATCTAGAAATGAAATAGAAAATATTTCTTTAGATATTTTTATATATATCATTTAGGATTTGGGAAGTTGTAATATATGCCAGTAGTTCTTTTTTTTGCATAAAATTTTCATATATTGTATCCACTTCAAGTGTCTGTCTCGAAATAACCAGCCCCAAAGAGAAAATAATCCTTTACTCATATATATACACAAATTGTACTCTACAAAATAATTTTCAAAACCCTTAAATTACTAAGATTCTTTCTTGAAAGCTTATTTGCCCCTATATAATAAGAATATAGCAAAGATTTTGGACAAGTGATGAAATAGCTATTTTCTTCATATACTACTTGTCTTTAATACTATCTGTATTTTATATTTCAATGACATATTAATTTGTGTGTTTAACAAAGTGGAATTAAAGAATGTTAATCTGTCAATACCTGATTTTAAAAATCAATACACTGCTTTTTAATTACACAAGGAAAAATTAAATTAACACTCAATTGGTGTACTGCGTTTAGATCTACGGACATAGTCACAACAGTTAAGCTGGCAGTGTAGGACTTGTCTGACCCCAGAGGGCTGTGGAGGGCCAAGGTTTGAGAACTTTTCTGTCCACTAAGCTAGCTCCAAATGTCCACGTACCGCATGGCCAGCCTGTTCCTTGTGAGGAGTCAGAGGGGGTGGTTTCCCCACAGGCTCCGTCAATCAACCCCTAGCCAGCCTCCCACACTCCAGCCAGCAGTCTGCCAGCTAGTCTACGAGCTCTCTGTCCTCTTGGTTTGGACACCGAGTTGGCCAGTGGCGCCTGCCCTGAGAGTGCATGCAGGTAAGAAGGCATGAAGCCAGGGTTTGGGTAATGCACAAGAAAAAGTGTGTGAAGGGAGGGAGAAGAACTGAGGAGGAAATGGAAGATTGAGTGAGAACGTGTGAAAGGGCGTGGGAGACGAGGACAGGATCATTTGAGGCAAGAAGTCATACTCTTCGGTTCTTTTGCTTTAGAATTGTTGTCCACTATGTTACAGATGTTGGAGAGTACCAGCAACAGGGAAGCAGTGTATTGATTCCTTATCATCAGTTAATGACACAGGAGCTAGTTCACCCTGTGATTCACACACATAAAAGCAGGGAGGACCGCATAACAAGTGACTGCAGGAAGAGTTTTACAAGATATTAAACACGAAGGCTGCGTTCTGTTTCTCTATTTCAGACTTTTTAACTCCAAGAGGTTCTTTTGGGGAACAAAAATGAAGAAGCAGCTTAGAATATGGGGAGAGATACAGGCAAGTCCATATTCTAAGAAGCTGCTAGCAACAGACATGTAACTTTCCGTGAGTTAAACCATTCTTCAGTAAACAGGAGGAAAAAATCTCAATGACTAAAGGAAACTGCTAAAGTGGGCTTAGATCTAGATTTTTTTCATATAATCTCTCTCAAATCTTCCCCATTCACAAGAGTAAAAATATCATAACAAATGAGAAAAACTATTAGATTAACCATCAAGAATTTATTAAATATTTACACTGCAAGATTATACTCATACCTTCAGCTGTTAGAAACCAGCAGCTGGGTACTCCTTCAGTTAGCTTTGTTCCTGCCGGGAGGACTAGTCTGAGCTTGAACTGAAGAGTCTGGCCAGGACTCGCGGTCACCAGGGAAAGCCCAACGCTCGGGGCAGACTTGGGCAGTCTGGGTACTGTCTTCTGTTTTTCTACTAGGCGTGGACCATCTACCAGAGCACTTTCAGAACTGAAGACAGGGAGCTAGGAAATTAGAAGATTATTTATTAAAGAATAAGTACATCCAGGCATGGTGGCGCACGCTTGCAATCCCAGTACTTGGGAGGCTGAGACCGGAGGATCACAGGTTCACAGCCAACCTCAGCTACTTAGTGAGGCCCTCTGCAACTTAGTGAGACCCCGTTTCAAAATAAAGAATAAAAAATAGGGCTGGGGTATAGCTCAGAGGTAGAATGCCCCTGGATTCAATCCCCAGTACTGCAAAAAAAAAAAAAAAGAACAAGTACTTTATAGTAATTGACAATGAGAGAGCTTATTTTTTTTATTTCAGTAGAAAAATAAAATTCCATAACAATGAAACAAATTGCCATTCTCGTCTAAATTAGAACGTGTTTGCCCAGATGCCCTTCAGATTATTTTGTGTGTATAGAAAAATAGTTTGCCTTTCCAAAAAGAGAACCAACACTTATGAACGAGACAGAATTGTCCAGTATGTTTATAGATGGCAGGGAATTAAAGCGAAATTTTAAAAATGTAAATGTAGTGAATATACATTCTCTTAGAGTTTCCACTGCCAAGTATAAGATGTTACTCATCTTGTATCAGAGATTTATGTAAAGACAGATGACATTTTTTCATTTTAAAATGTATAACTTGCAAATTACTAGAATTTAGAATTTTAGGGAAAAAGCTAACAGCAAGAGGTAGCCTGTAATGGATATTTTTCCTTGAAAATTTGATTAGAGACCATTCAATACCCTTAAAAATTGATTATAACTTTTTAAAGTTTCTCCCGTTCCAATTTTCGATGTCTTGAGAAATGTGGTTTCTGAAGCTTCCTCTGGCAGATAATTTGGTAATGACTCACCAAAGGAATCAAAGATTACACGATAATCTAAAGACCACTGCAGAAAACCACCGCATCCACGTGGCGACATGTGGTGTGTGTCAGTGTATCTACACATTTAAACAGATCTGAGTCCTCTCCTTTTTTTTCTTGAAGGTTCATCAAATTCTTTCTAATTTCTTGTGTCTTTCTCAAACTCAGCACAGATGGAACTTTTCTTTTAAGAATAACAGAATATCCTCAAAGCAGTCCTGCTGGTCTAGTTATCAGAGAGCACAACGGAGCGTCCATTTACTGCTCTAGCCACGTGCGGCAACTTCACACTGGACACGGCCTGACCCAAAATACCTCTGCCAGTGCTGTGAGGACCTCAGCATCAGTCTTAAAACCAAGATAACTTACCACAGAAACTGTTTTTGTTTCTAAATCCAGCACTTTAATCTGATGATTATTGGTGTCTGCTACATATAGTAACCGACCATTCTCTCCAACACACAAGCCTCCTGGTTCATTAAAGGTTGACTCAGTGAAACTGGAACTGACAACGTTACTCATGTCTCCAGTCCCTGCTAATGTTGTGCAGTTTTTTGTTTTTGGATCCACAACTTTAATCTGAAGAAACAAACAAACAAAAAAAATCATGTATCTGAAGATCCATCCCAAGTTTGTAGTATGGAAGGGTATAGTATACAGAAAATTAGAGAATTTCTGATTGCCATTAGCATTCTCAATAAATCTCAAAAGTAGGTATTTTCCTCTTTTTCTGAAAAGCCAAACATTCAAATTACGGTCTCGGGGAATATTCCATCCTAAGAGCTAAAATACATAAAATCCCTAGTTATAATGTGTTTTCTAGAAACAATTTTGATGGAATTATTTCTAGAATTGGAAAAAATAATTTTATTGTTTGTCTTCACAGTAGAACATACGTTCACAAATGAACTGATTTTTTTCTCCTGAGCATCTAGAATTACCCGAGGATTTATGCCTTTGTTAAACTTAATGATTGCCAGTTGAGCTCAATCATATTAAGTTTATGGTCTCTCATCACAAAGTATTAATGTTTATTATTCACTGAATTGTTTTTTGTAAAAAAAGAAACACACAATAAGAACTGAAACAACTGAACACAGATGGAACTATTTGCTACCAGGTACTGTAACTACGCAATACCTCCAAACGTTCACCTATTAGCCGACATATTACTTTTCCGACTCCTTATTTCCTGAAAATGTTACGAGGCAGCTTTGATGGGTCACAGTTCACTGTGATGAGAGCCACTGGAATAGGTCTAGTGCTTTCCCCAGGGCAGGATCGGCACAGCCTCCTGATGAAGAAAGCACCAGGAGCGGCGCAGAGCAGGCTGGGACGCAGCTGCCAAGGGCTGTTGTTCCTCTGTGTTCTAGAGTGGCATTTGTAGGAGGTACACAGATCTTTCAGCATTTTAAATACCAGGGATGAAAAGCAAGGCGTTATATAACTCCATCAAGACTCACCTTGTGATTATAGGAGTCTGCCACGTAAAGCAAACTTCTCTTCTTGTCCCACGCTACTCCAAGTGGGTGTTGAAGCTTTGCGTTGATGCCTACTCCATCAACATCACCAAAAGCAAATAGATTCTATTTTTTAAAAGAGAAAGAAACAGCAGTCATGAAACTTTTCAAATGCTTTGCTAGGATATAAAGTTCTACATGCTATTAAAGTTTAAAGGGAAAAGGTCCAATTTTCATGTAAATAGGACTGGGTGCTACATGCGGACTAGGAAGAAATGAGAGAATTCTGAGCCTGTGCTCATTTTTGGTGCATCATCCTTCTGCTCACAATAGCCCCACATCTGGTCAGGAACAGGTCTGCCAGTCTGGTGTGCTTTCCAATTCACTGCCAAATACCTAATGTACATTTTTCTCTTTGATCCAGTGATCAGCATTTTATGCTTTGTTTCTGCCTGAAGTCCTAACATTTATAGATAATCAAGTAGAGGCAGTTTACTTTTTTTAGATGGCATTACTCATGTTTCTTTATATTCACATTTCCTTTGGTTTGACTTCATCTTAACTCATGGATAGGCCAAGAACGATCTCTCCTAAATTTCACTCTCTCCCCACTCCAGGAGCCTGCCAGCTCGTCCATGTCCCGCACACAGTGCAAAGTGACTTTCTTTACCATGGGATCTCTTTCTCCCCCCACGAGGTGCTTCACTGCTCCATCTGTCAGCGAGACGGTTCTGACTGTACTGCTCTCGCTGTCTGCTACAAACAGGCAGCTCCAGGGGTCCTCAGAGGCCACGGAAAGACCTGAAGGTTGGGCAAAACCCGCCTTGTGAGGATAGGCATTGTTTCGGTTCTCTTCGTTTCCACTTCCAGCAAACCGAAGGCATGTTCCTTTCTTTAGCTCACTGAAAGACAAGTTCATGGGAGGAGTCAACAAGTGGTATCGGGTGCCTGGTCCAGTCACTAAGCAAATGAATGTAAGTGATTGGATTAGTAGTGACAGTAGTGTAAAAAAACACCGAAAACAAAACTAGTAACCTTGACCTAGTTAAACTGTGCCAGTCAGCTTTAGCTGTAGTTTTCCCATTATTACTTATTAGCCACCTTTCCACTTTTCTTCAACATACACACAACTGCAATCACTCTCAAAGGCCAAACAGGAAATCCTGACAGGATCAGAATGATAAGAATAATGATCAGGTCACTGATAAGGCAGCTTCATTCCCACTCTAACTTCCTGACTCCTTCTTAGGTTTGTGCAATATTAGGTTCTGAACTGGACCTAAAAAGATTACCTAGCTCTTGACAGTTTAAAGCTTAATTTTTCATTAAAAATGTTTTGTGTTCTTGCATATAAGTAGAGACTAGCAGAAGGAATTAAAGAATCGTTTTTGAAAGAGAGCCAGGTCAAACATTACTATTTTAAGAAAATGATACAGGATGACTATGGTACATGAACTAATCAATTGTACAAAATCAATTTCATATATACACTAGGGAAATGTCTATTTAAAGGACTACTGAAATGATTCCTTTTGTAAGGCAGACAAGTTTTATACCTTGAATTTATGCCAGAGGGATTATAAAGAAGACATGGTAGTGTGCTGTGCTGAGGGAAGGGAAGAAGCTGACTGAGAATGCAAAATGAGAGACTGTATGTGTGCCATTTTCAAATATGCACAACATGCAAAGTTCCTAAATGACCATTAAAAAATGAATAAAACGACCACTACTGACTGATATGCTTCCAGTGCTAAGGTAGGTAGGAAGCACAGGATGGAAGCAAGGGATAGATAATGTACGAAACATGGTCATTTATAAAGGAACTTATAAAAATAAGCTAACCAGAGAAATACATGGAATAATTAACATGCAAAACAAATGAATTGAAAGCTAATTACTATAAGGAGTCTTTACACTTTAAAAAAGGAGTCCCTGAGAATAAAAGAAAGAGTAGGGAGAAATAGGAACTTTTAAAACATTACCACCTGAAGATTGGTCATAAATAAAAACAATGCATTCTTAAAATTAAGATGAGGGTCAATGTGATCTGAGTGACCATTTTCCTATTATGAACCAGAGTGACAACTCTACTTATTAGGAAATTTAGGCAGCCCTTGACCATCTAAGTCCAAAACAGCCATCAGCCAGCACGGCATATTCTGGCAAGCTCTGTTACTTCTGCTGCGGCTGATAATTCCGCCTCACGCACATTACTGGTAACCTCGCCGTTCAGGCTACTATCGTCGCTTGCCTGGATATCAGCAGCAGCCTCCTCCATGGTATCTCTGTCCCCAGTCTTGTCTGCTCTGAATGCTGCCAGGGTTCTTTCAAAAGCCCAGATCTAATCATGTCCCTTCCCAGCTTAAGACTTTCTATAAAGGCTTGCAGAATGTCCAAATCTCTGAAAAGGACTCACAGGCACCGAGTGATCTGGCTTCGCTGACATCACTAGCGTCGTCTTGCCTGGAAACCTCCACCCTTCCCATCGACCTCCCGCTCCTCCCGCAGGCCTCAGGATAGCACGCGCCTCCAGGAGCCTCCTCTGACACCTCAAATCTTACTGATAACAGGTGCTCTTCTTTCTGACGTAAGGGACAATTTCAACAGAAAGGACAACTACAGCGATTCTTTTTACACACACTAGTTTTTGTTTGTTTTCTGATCTGGTTCTTCCTCTGCAAGCCCACTGAGGACAGCAGTCACATGTTTTCATGTTATCTTTAACATGGTGAGACTATCATTTCATTCCTAGTGCCTAGCACATGGTATATTCAATAAATAATTTTAGATGAATGATTAAATGTTGTAAACATTATAAAAATGTGTTCCAAAGCAACACACATTCACAATATTTGGAGTACATTATACTTTGGGTTTTCTACATAACTGTTCCTTTCTATCGATACAGATAACTGAAATGACCCTTGCTTTCTATGGTGATTTCACAACCTTTCTGGCCTACGACTTTAATTCATTTTTTTATTCTGCAAAACTTTGCCGAGCTCTTTTTATGTACCAGATACTGTACTAGGTACAAGGGGACATGAAAATGAATGAGAAAGAGTTCCTTTCTTTAGGAGATGGTCTAGTAGGAGGAACTAGCTAAAAATAAGTCCAACCAAAAAGAGAGAAGGAGGGGGAGAGAGAGGAGGAGGGAAGGTGGGCACACTCACAGTGCAATGATATAACCACATTTGGGCTACAGTGAGGCCAGAGAAGAGTATGGCCGGCTCTGCCTGGGGTGTTAGGGAGAGGAGCAATGGCTCTGTGGAAAACACCGAGGCGCTACCTTCCCATCCTCACATGCCCACAGAGGCAGCAAAGTTACCTCCATTTCCTGTATGTGCCAGGCTGAGTTCTTCACACAGATTATTAATGATAACAGCCAGCTGATGAGGTAATATAAATGAGGAAACTGAGGCTTAGATGTCAAAGGGGCTCTCTCTCTCTCTTTTTTTTTTTTTGCAGTACTGGGAATTGAACTCAGGGGCATTCTACCTCTGAGCTACACCCCCAGCCCTATTTTTTTTTTTTTTTAGTCTTTATTTTGAAACAGGGTCTCACTGAGTTGCGGAGGGCCTCACTAAGTAGCTGAGGCTGGCTGCGAACCCGGATCCTCGGGTCCCAGCCTCCCAAGTACTGGGATTACAAGTGTGCGCCACCACACCCGGCTCAAAGGGGCTCTCTTAAACTCAGAGATGATAACTGGCAGCCGGGCGCGGTGGTGCATGCCTATAATTCCAGTACTTGGGAGACTGAGACAGGAGAATCAAGTTCAAGGCCAGCCTTGGCAATTTAGCAAGACCCTGTTTCCAAATGAAAACATAATTTAAAAAGGGGCTGGGGGTGTAGCTCAGAGGTAGACTGCTCTTGGGTTCAATGCCAAGCAAACAAGCAAGAGAAAGGAAAGGAAAGGAAAGGAAAGGAAAGGAAAGGAAAGGAAAGGAAAAGAAAAGAAAGGAAAGGAGAGTTGGGGGGGAGGAAGGAGGGAAGAAAAGGAAACAGGAAAGAAAAGAAAGGAAAGAAAGGTAGGTACTGAGTGTCAGAGCTGGGATTCAACCTCGGGCCTGCCTACAAACAAAGGCTGTGCTTGTCACAGCCCTGCCGTGTGGTACTCAACACTTGAATGGGGGACTGCAGATACTTGAGCTATGTTTCAATAGATAAGGACTCACCACATATTTCTGGGTCCCTTTCTGGGTGCTTAGGACTGCTCCTCCCAGGCTCCTGGAAGTTAGGTGAAGTAACCTAACTGGTGAGACATGAGCAGAAGTGACGTGTCACTTCTGAGCAGGAGTTTAGGAACCGGTAAGTGACTCACCCCCCACTCCTCTCTCTCTCTCTCGGGTGGCAGAATAGTCTGCTCCCCAGCGACTCTATCCTGAGAATGCGGGTTGCTGGGTATGGCAGGATACCCAAGCACCTGCTGACTAGAACAGTGGGCATGGCAAGGACGGGCTGGAGGAAGGGAACTCTGCGCTCCGAGAGAGGCGGACACTTACTTCTTCTTTGGCAGTTTGCCAGAGTCCAGGAGGAGTGCCCAGATCTGATGGGTCCCTGCCATGGCTATCCACAGGATGTCATCTTTCTGAACCTCTGAACCTTTATAAAAATGAACAGTAATTATTACATACATATCTGATTAATATGAACATTTCAACTGCTTCAGAAATTTAAGTTTGTGGACAATAACAATATGTTTATAAATCATCTGATAGGAAAAAGCAAAAATATCTGTAATGGTTTAAGTTGTTTTTAAACATTTTCTTTTCTGTGTGTAAGAAGTTTACTTCTTTGGACTTATAACTTTTTCTGCAACGATTTCATGAGAATCCAAGGTGTTCTTTTTTGTTATTTTTTAAATGGGATACAGTATGATAATTCAATACATGTATATAATGCCTAATGATCAAATTAGGGTTATTAGTATTTCTGTCTCCTTAAAATCCAAAGTATTCTTAATAGCAATATGTTTCTCTGCATCTCTGGGCACAATGCAATATTTTAACCATCTGATTTCTCATTTTATGTGACAGAAGACATGTGCTGACATATTCTCCAAAGAAACTCTTTGCCGGACAAACACCTAGAGCAAATGCCTAAGTTATATATACTAGTAACAGGTTCTTGGAGTAGTCTCCATGAAAGGACTAAACTTTTATGAATTCAAGAAATGTGTATTTCCATCACAGTATTAAATTTGGGACTCACACACATGAGAACAGCTATTTAAAAATCCATTGGCTAATTGGTTGTGAAACTTTTTATAAAAAGATAGAGCAGACACACAAAAAGACCAAGAGCTGCTTACTAAAATTAATTTTCCAATTTTTTAGAGAGTGAATGATGTCACAGCTTATTACAATGAGACAAAGCTCTATTTCTCAATTCTACTGTTAAAATACTTAACTATTTTAATTTAAATGGATTCTAAAGTGATTGAGATATTTTAACTAAATCAATTTAGTCAGATATTATCTTATACTAAAAGACATGTCTTAGCAAGGTTATTTTATTGTATTTCCTTTAACTTCAAGTAGTTTGTATCCAGAAGGACTCTTTCACTGGTATCTCTGTTGTGTGTGTGTGTGTGTGTGTGTGTGTGTGTG